>CAJNIZ010003201.1:0-24201 GCA_905231905.1 Symbiodinium pilosum | reverse complement strand
AGATCTTTCCGACACTGTGGGGTCATCATGCGAGCCAACGAGAAGCTTTCTCAAGTGGAAGGGTCGTGCAGCACCAGGTCTGCCAAGACTGCACTGCGACTCTTTTGATCTCCGCTGAAGGCTTGCAAACTCCCCTTATTACTCTTAATGCCCCTGATACCATAGCTCTGGGTTGGGCGTCTACGGGGCAGCGCTTTAATGCCGAAGAACAGTCGCCGAAAGGCGGGTACTCCCTCTCCGATTGGGCACCAAGGGGGGGGATCTGGCAAACAGCTATGCAAACCCCTTGAACTGAAATACTGCGCACACACACAAATGGCCCCGGTGAGCTGCTGCCTGACTGGCAATCAGCGGTGTTGGTATGGCGGCTAAACGTTCAGATGCTATGGATACACGGCCCGTCAGGTGCAGCCAACAAGAGACTTTCTGAGTGGGAGTGGTCCTGCAACGCTGCAATCATCTGGCCTGCAGCCTTGCAGTCTTCAGGCATGCCATTTCCAGCACCCGAGCATCCTACGTAGCCGAGTTACACGGGGGCACAACGCGTGCCAAGTCCGAACTGTGAGTACCTTGCACTTGCCTGAAGGCTGTGCTGGCTTTGACGGGCTGCTTGTGGACAGGCCAGCGTTGTAAATGTCAAAGCTGGCCATGCAAACGTCAATGGTTGCATGGCATGTCGTGCAAGGTCAGTAAGCTGCTTTGTGAATTGCTGTGCCCAAGCATTGCTGCTACGCAATTATCTGGCCTGTCGCCTTAACTTCTGCTGCCGCTAATGTTCAGGTGCAAGGGCCATTCAGCACGTGTCATCTGCGGAGCCGGATCGCCGACTCCCTGGACACAGACTTGCAGCTGGCAGGCCGGACTGCGTGTGGACAGGTAGCTATGGGTGCTGTCATGGCTGGCAGCGGATCGTGCCTGATGCAGATCAAATCGAGCAAAGGGCTAGCGCTATTCCGAAAAGCCTGGTCTCAGTGGGTTTTCTGGGCTGGCCGGGCTAGCGGCTTAAAGAACTTACACGATGTTGCGTCCACCGCTGCAAAGGTGAATTTTCCCAGCCCTCATCCGCCCTTCGACCTGCCGAAAAGCTGAGGAACCGGCTGCTTGGAATCTAAGGAGTGCCAGAATACCTTTCTGCCGATTCCATTGACATTGACAGAAGTTCAAGTGGACATGCTGCGAAATGGCTCAACATGCTGGACGCTGTGGATGCCGGTCCACCCGGACGACACATGCAGGAGACTACTGAAATGCACAGTATCGAACTAGTCATGCGCCAGCTTTGTCTTGTGTGCTCAATTGTGCTCGTGACTGGTGGCCACTACGGGCCACCGTCCAAGATTGACCCAAAGATCTTTCCGACACTGTGGGGTCAATCATGCGAGCCAACGAGAAGCTTTCTCAAGTGAAAGGGTCGTGCAGCGCACCGCGTCTGCCAAGCCCGCACTGCGACTTGCTGCAAGGGACTACTGAAATGCATTGCATCAAACTAGTCATACACCAGCCTGGTCTTGTGTGTTTATGATTAGCGGCCAGTACAAGGCACTGTCCAAACTTGACCCAGGCATCTTGGGGAGACTGCGGATTCATCATGCGAGCAGGGCTGTTGCAGCTTGACGTCTCCAGACTATGTCTTTGCTCAATTGCCAACGACACGCTCAGGCACCAGAAATGTATGTGAAAACTTGGAACATGCGTCTAGCCTTCCCAGCACAATATCTCGTACAATGCACCTTGGGAGAGCGTCCACTTCTGTCAGTCTTGTGCCTCACATGCCCACATGCGAGCCCTTGCAGCGCAATTGTTTCAGACAATAGGGCCTCATGAATCAAGGGCGGCCGCTTGGGTTTGGATTACGCTCCACTGGGTCGGGTTCGGTGCGATAGAAAATCTTGGCGTCAATGTCTGATGCCTGGCAGACATGCACAGGGCTCTCGAACCTTCGCCAAGAGACTGGACAGTTGCTACGTCCCCTACGTCCCAAAGAGGCCGTGACACCGCGAGTGCCTGACAAGAGGCTGCAAGTGCTCTTGTCTCGGCATGGAGCTTTGTGAAGGACCGACATGCTCCGTGACCAGGTGATCGGGCGGTAAACGTTGGTGGCAGGCCCAGCTGCCACTTCACAAGAAGACTCCAGCGTCCGCGTCCGGGCAGACCTGACACAACCCTTGGCAGCAGGGTCTCTTTATTGAGAAAGATAGCTCTCGCCCTGTGAAACAAAGCAATGGAGCCTGTTTTTGCCATTGTCGGCAAGGTCACTTCCGAGAGCACGTTTACGCTTTGCGGCACCTGCATGGGGCCACAGAAAAGCCTTGCATCAAACCCGCATCACAATCGTTCAGTATGTTAATGAATGCTGGCCGGCTGACTCATGCGAGCAGGGCTGTTGCACAGGGCGCAGCTTGAAGTCTCGAGACGGAGTCTTTTCAAAATGGCAGGCTCGGGAACCAGAAATCTATGTGACACCTTGAGCATACCTTCCAAACAAAATATCTCGGACAATGCACCTTGACATTCTCCGCGCAGAGCTCTGTGCCCGGATTCTGGCCGAAAAGGTGAGCTGCTAGTGCGTATCAGGACTGTGCACACACGGTGGCTGTCGCGTGCTGGTTGTGACAGGCAATCGCCGCTGCTGGCACCGCTGGCAATACAAACAGCCAGGGTCACACGTTGCAGCGATGAGCTCTCTGAATGGCTATGCTGCAGCGCTGCCATTACTGTCCAACCTGGCAGTCATGATCAGTTAGTGGTGTCCTCTTGTGGCTAGGTGCGGCGCTATTGCCTTTCTCACTAAGATACAGGAGACCACAGGTACAAACAGCTCCAGCACGGCTGCATCCATCAGCGACGCTGCTTTCAAGCATAATTCCGATCTTGCTTGGCCATGCATATCGACCGCGATAGGAGTCCAAGGCAGGATCACACACACAATCTCCAACCGTATTACAGCTTGAGCTAAATGGCTTGAAACTACAATCCCGCTCCCACTTGGGCTCCTCAATTTGGGTCCAACTGTAAGACGGTGCACCCTAGCTTTGAGAAAGCCCATGCGTAAGAATCCCAATACGTCATTAATCGATCTACCGTCGACTCCGTTACATGCCGCTTCTCTGGAACGTTGACCTCCAAGGATCTTATAAGCTTCTACGGCTCTTACAGCTGGATGTGATGTTCATGACAACGAACGGCGCAGAGGTCTCAATGCTGACTCCTTGACCAGCAGTTTCAGCAAATCTCTACATGTTCTTAAGGACTCCTGCCTTTGGGACGCCTGGTGTTTTTTTTTTTTATAACTATCCCTGCAATCACAGGTCTTTAGGACCCGGCAGCAAAGCAATGCCAATCAGTCGAGAGCGTGCACTCCCACAACCGAACTCCACTCTGAGAAATAATACACACCAATTTTGCGGCAATTGCGAAGATCATCGTCGTTACTCCCATCACTGCCCATTTTACGATTCAGATCCACATCCAAATGACTTAAAGTGCGCTGCACCTTCCCTTGCTACATACTCTTGTCCTAATTGACAAGCTTCCTGGGACATCTCAGGCCCAAAGCCCCAAAGGGTGAAAACCATGAAAATTCTAAACCATTCCTCCATGAAATTGCACATCCTAAGTCCCCTGGCTAAGGCTTCTCCGTGCCAGAATCGAGGCGTTCAACCTTCAACTTGATGACCCGAGCCCAACGAGCGCAGCCTGCTCGTCCAATGAGCGTTGGTCAACAAGTGCGGTTCCCTTTTATATGCTCAACCACCGCCGGTCCTACGAACACTCACGACAAGCCCCAAACTGAGAGATGCACTGACTGTGAGCCAGTAAGATCAAATCTTTCTCACACATTCGAGAGGGAACCGTGCAAGAGCATTCTAAGTGCACATCAACAACGCAACCACACGCCTTGGTCAGCTCCTTGGCTTTGCGTGGGGCGCCGGCTATCCTCGGAAATGTAGAGCGAGGGGAAAATTTTGGTAAGCTGCAGCAAGGTAGCAGTATTGAAGAAAAGCATGGAACTCGCAGACATGTCCCGGAAGGCTGACGATGACGGCTCGTCGCTCCAACTGCCAAGGACGCCGCATTTCTTTGTTTCTGCCACCTTCACGCTGCACATCATCTCCAGCTGCTTCTGGACAGCTCACCGAAAGCGCCTCCCGTGCTTGGTAGAGGTTTGTGAAACTGCATGAACATCAGTCTTTTCATGCACAAGTTTCTTCTCGCCTGGGGGCTTTTAAACAGTGCAAGTAGCAAGAACTAGTCATCTTCAGGACCTAGAAGAGATCACTCATCTAACACAAGCCCCAAGATCCCCATGAATATGGACGGAAAATCCAGTCAGAGGATATTCCCAGATTTGGGAGGTACTGAACTTACAGCCACTCTTGCAAGGACTTTTGTGTGAGGGGTCTCTAAAACGCATGGGCGTTCTGCCAATAGATTTTTCTGCTTGGGACTTTGCTAGCGCCCTGGCTTTAAGCTTATCAGCTCCGGGTGTTGGTCTCCAGAACTCGGCACTTCCTAAGTCAAGCCATGGAACACAGCGCCTTCAAGGGCACTGCAACCAAAAATGTAGACAAAACCAACAAGCTTGCAAACGACAATGCTGACAACATGGTCATGGGGTTCTTTTTTTGGAGGGTTGGAGCTACCACATCGCTATATAATTGCTATATAACATCTTTCCTTATTCCCTATATAACCCCCATACTACCCCTATATAGCATATGATAGCGTGAGCTCAAGGTGGGGTTACTATACTTCACCCAAACAGCGCTTCCTGAAGAGCCAACGGCGCGATGTAATGCGAGGGTCAGAGCTACACAGGGCAGCTGTAGCCGTCACCCAGGCTATTCCAAGAATGCAGAACATGTGCCCTAGGACCATAGCCCTGACTCCCCTCCAACTGCTGAGCGATATGGATGCTCCATGTGCACGAATCGTATTAGGAGTAGCTCGGCTCCATCAGTCAAAGCATAGGATCTATATCTAGCCAACAGTCCTCCGCAGTCCCTGTAGTGGAAATCTTAGAAGGCTATACATGCAAAGCCGGGCCAAAAAGAGCATCTACCTCCTGTCGAGCTGCGATCTGCCTTATGTTTTCTCAGCCGCCTGAGCGGGGTGACTTCCCAGGAAAGAAGGCGTCACTCCTGCAGTCCAACCAGTGGCTCATGGAAGAGACTCCCTCATAGGATCCCTGAGCTAACTTAAGAGACCCTACTTCTGAACCTTAAGTTGCATTCGAGAAATCTGTCTTGGCTCCTTGAACACGCCTTGCTCAGGTTTGGCCTCCAGGGACGGCGTGAGGGTCTCTGGTCTAAGGAATTACAGTTGCCCGTTTATAGTTTAGGGTTCGCAGTTTATGGTTTACTGTAGGGTTCTGATGGAGGAAATCATCCCTAATGCGACTATCCTTGGAACCGCAAAAGTTTAGAAGGACCAAGGTGGTGCAGGGTTTCTTTCATCAACAGCATGTCGAGATGTGCCGTGGGTGTTTCGCGGTGTAAGGCTTAAGTTTAAGGTTCCTTGCATCCAAGGGGCACAGAATGGAAGCTATGAAATTGGAGGGGCCCCTAGACCACCTTGGGAACCACATTTCTTTTGAAAGGCTGATAGCAAACTTCACTAAGGAAACTTGTGGAAAGCAAGCACTTTCCCTCTGCGAAGCAAGCACAGCCTCTGCACAAGGATGACACACACAAATCAGAGAAGATTAGCATGGCCCCTTCGCCCAGGTCAAGGACTTAGACACGCATCAAATCGAGAAGTGTACCAACTTTGTCTGCATGGCTCAAGTCAAGGGTTTTTACAAGGTAGTGCTTTTAGGGTTTAGGGCTACTCCTTCCCTAGTCGGGGTCACCCTAGCCCAATCCCCTGTGTGGTTTGTTTGGTGTTGGGGTAGTTTCTGGCTGGGTTTGTGTGCACGTTTGTTCAGGGTTGAGGGTCTCTTTGGCGTTCAGTTCAGGGCGGTTTAGCTCCGTAGATTACGAGCCCGAACGTGGGTTCCCTGTTTGCTCCGCGATGGAACTTGATTTAAGGCGTAGGCGTGATGCTGATGCTCGCATCGTTCTCGTGGACATTGCACGTTCGATCCGTGATGGAAAGACGTGCAATTATGCAGGCGTGCCCTCCGGGCGCTACCTCGAGAGATGTCGAGCTCGAGTGGGCACGGGGCTAATCCGCCGATCTCGTGCAAGCCAGAGGCTGACGAGGGAACGGCTTGTTGTGGAAGGATGGAAGTCGTCACTTGCTTACCCAGGGCTGGCGCCGACAGATATGTGGCAGACCGTACGGGATATACAGCACGTTCCCTCGCTTTGATGGGTGGTCAGACGGATGTTCTTCGTACGTTGCTGAAGGACTGAAGTGGAATCAACCGCGGGAGTGTTGGTATGTTGATTTTGGATTTGGTTCGCCTGAGTGTGCCACTCGAGTGGCGCTCGCCGATGGCATCGTTGCAGCAGTGACGGACGCAGGCGACACGGTATGGGAAGCTGTGTTGTCTTGATGCCAAGAAAGTTCCGCATGGAACATATGGCATCGGAAATTGTGCGGAGTGCTCTTTTCTGTGCCGAATTCGGATTTGCACCGAGGTTCTCTTTTCCTGCCATGTAAAAAGAAAGCCAGTCCTCAGATGATGATAGATCTACGTGAGTCATGCACCTTTTCCCCTGTCAGGAACCTGCTGGCGTGTGTTCGATGTGGTCCGGTCCCTGGAGCTCGGTTGCATGCTCTAGCTGCGCTCTTTACGATTCACGCTAAGGTGCTTCCTGACTGAGCAGATCATTTCGGCTACATGGACGACCAGCTCATCGTTATCAACACACGCGATGATTTTTTTCTGTTTCTTTTTGTTCTTCCGAATTTTGTCTCCTCGGGTTCGCGTTGCCAGCTTCGCACGCCGTTCGGAACGATCGTTTTCGTGTTCTCGTAGCTCTGCGTATTATCGCGAGTTGACGACTTGTATGTTTTCTTTCTTTTAATATACCTTCTGATATATATATATATATCGTACTTTCTCCGTCGGGCGACACTATCCAAATAACATCTCATTTAGATCCAGGTTAAACTACATATGTAGGGTTCTCCGGTCCTTTAATTTATTCAAGCATGTTGGCGATGGCTCCGTTGGTACTATCCTGAGACTCCTCAAGCATCGTTGTTGGACATGTTGCCCCAGCTTGAGGTTGGAGAGTTGCCCTTTAATCGGCACAAGCGCCGTAGGCTTCGGAAAGCTAAGCGGGTGGTTGTTCATCTTTATTCGCGGAAGTTCTTTTTTGTTGCAAAGGTGTGGCTCGGGCCTTTTTGTTGCAAAGGTGTGGCTAAGCGCTGTAAATTATAAAATGCTGTCAATTACACAATTTGCCGGCCTTGGAATGCTTCAAATGCTGCAAATGAAAGCATTTGCTGGTCTTGGAACATCTCAGATGCTGCAAATTACAGCATTTGCTGGTCTTGGATCGCTTCAAATGCTGTCAATTACACCATTTGCCGGCCTTGGAATGCTTCAAATGCTGCAAATGAAAGCATTTGCTGGTCTTGGAACGTCTCAAATGTTGCAAATCACAGCATTTGCTGGTTTTGGAACGTTTCAAATGCCGTAAATTATAGCATTTGCTGGTCTTGGAGCGCTTTGAACGCTGTAAGTTACAGTCTCTGCTGGTTTTGGAATATTTCAAATGCTGTACATGTAGATGGCAGCGTCTGCTGGTCTTGGAAAGCGCTGCATGCTGTAATTTACAACGTATGCTGGTTTTGGAACGTCCAAAAATTGTGGCACACCACAACAATTACAATATCCGCTGGTCTTGGAATGCTTCACAAGCAGTAACTTTCAGCGTTTGCTGGTCCTGGAACCTAGCAAGTTCTGCAAATTGCAGCATTTGCTGGTTTTGGAACGGTTCAAATGCGGTAAATAACAACTTTTGTTTGTCTTGGAGTGCTTCCACTGCTATAAATGACAGTGTCTGCTGATCTTGGAAAGTTTTACATGCTGTAGCTTACAACACATGCTGGCCTTGCAACGTTCCACTCCTTCAACTAATTCCTTGGGAAACGCGTGGGCGTTTAGGTTTGGGGGTACGAATAGGGGCTTAAGTGCGGGGTTGATATTTCCAGCTTGCTTGCTGGTTGATACGGAATGATGATACTCAAAAAGTATCACCTTATCTTTGAAGGTTCTATGAGTAAGAACCTGGTTTAAGATATATTCTGAAAATATCAAACACGAACAAAAGTAAGCCGCACAACCTTCCCTTACTGCAAACCTGGTGACGGCATGATACTTTTTTGCTGTTGCATACATGGGCGGCTCGAAAACAGTCAGGGGATTTGGGGGGTGCAATCCCCCCAGTTGCAAACAAAATGATTTGCACAAGTTTCCCTCATTGCTAACATGGTGATGATATGATGCTTCTTTTTTTATTGCAAGCATGGATGGCTTTAAAACAGCGGGGGGGTTGGGCGTGGCCCAGCGCCCCCATTTGCAAACAAATGATCCGCACAACTTTCCCTTCCTGCAAACATGGCGATGACATGATGCTGCCGTTTTATTGCAAGCACTGGTGACTTTCAAACAGCAGGGTGGTTGGGGGACGCCCCCCGCCATCCGCAAACAACATGATCCGCACGACTTTCCCTTACGTCAAGCATGGTGCTGAAATGATGTTTTCTATTGGGAGCGCATGGATGGTCTTAAAACGGCAGGGGGTCGTGGGGGGGCGCGAAACAAAATGATCCGCACAATTTTCCTTTCCTGCAAAAATGGTGATGACACGATCTTTTCTATTGGTAGCAAGGATGGTTCTAAAGCAGTGGGGTGGTCGAGGGGGCGCAGCCCCGCCCCCTTAGCAAACACAATGATCTGCACAATTTTCCTTTCTGGCAACATGGTGATGACATGATGCCTTTTAATTGGGAGCATGGATGGACCAAGAGGCTCCAAGAGTGACAGCGACGACAGCTACGAGGATTACAGCGTTTGCTGGGCCTCGGAACATCTCAAGCGCTGCAAATTACAGCGTTTGCTGGTCCTGGAATACTTCAAACGCTGTGAATTACAGCATTCGCTAGTCTTGGCACGTGTCAATGGCTGTAAATTACACCATTTGCCGGCCTTGGAATGCTTCAAATGCTGCAAATTACAGCATTTGCTGGTCTTGGAACGTCTCAAATGCTGCAAATTACAGTACTTCAAAAGGACCACAGGACCACCGGACCAGAGGACCACGGGACCAGAGGACCACAGGACCACGGGACCAGAGCCACACCAGGACCGAGCCACACCTTTGCAAAAAAAACCCTGGACCCATCTTTATTCAGGTGGCCAAAGGTGGCACCTGCCAACACATTGCAGGGAAGTATTGGAGATTGATCTCACGCGGGGCGTGGACATGCGCAATTCTTCTATTTGGACATATGTTCTTTCATTGGCGCTGGAGGGCAAGATTGTGGCTGTGATTTCAGGGCCACCGTGTAGGTCTGTATCACAACTCAGGTGCGACACGGATGGGGGGCCCCCGGTGGTGAGGGACAGGTCTGGACCAACACGTTTTTTTCAAAGCGTGTGTGAGCAATTGGCGCATGATGACATTACATTGTTCCTGAAAGCTCTTTTCTTGTATGATGTGGCCGTGGAGGCGCGGAAAGCATTGGGGACATCTTTGGCTTGGACTTCGGACGCAGGGGTGTACTTTGCGCTAGAGAATCCTCAAGACCCCGCTTGAGTTGAAAGGTTTTCTCACAGGCGGAGGCTCCCGTGCTATGTGCTGAAGATTTGCTTGGTATGGACCCTTTATCTTCGAGTGCCCCATCGATCTTGCCTGGCCAGAGGTCCGAGCTTTTAGACAAAGGTACAAAATGTACGCAGCACACTTTGACCAAGGCGCTCTCGGACACATAGCTGTGAAGCCCACGACGGTGATGACATCGGACATGCAGCTATGGGAGAGCTTAGAGCAGGTTCGTGTTATGGTTCCATGGACAATAACTTTGCCTGAGAGTGTCAAGGAGAAGATCCCAGTCACTAAATCATTTTCTTTGTGGGCACCAGGGTTAACAAAGTGCATCCAAAGGTGCTTGGCGCACTGGTTGGACTTGTCATTGGAGCAACGTGCTGAGCAACTAGAGGAGCTTGGGGCACGTAAATCCTTTTTTGGCAGGATCCATGGGTTCCAGCGGGCAACATGCTGGTGAACTTGAGGTGGACGAGGCCTGTACAACTTCCCATCAGGCATGCCAAGCCACATGCGGTGATTCTTCATGGCTTCACGTTGCCAAGCTAACCAAAGCGGAGCAGGACTATAAGGAGCATGGTCTACGTGGGCACATTCCATTTCGGAAAGACTGTGAGGTTTGTGTTCGCTCTTCAGGAAAGGATCGGCGTCATCTTCGTCAAAAATGTGGGCATGGCTACACCCTGTCTTTGGATCTCGGAGGGCCATATTTGAAGGGCAAAGATTTGTATCAGGATCAGAGTCATGTGTTGATTGGTACGTATCAGCTTCCCATTCTTGATAAGCCGGAGGTTGAGGACTGGTATTCCATTCCAGATGAGTTCTGCGCAGAGGATCCTCTGGATGACAAGAATCAGTCTGATGTACTTGCAGCGGTGCAGAGAATGACCGTGAAACTTCAACGCCATGGCTATCCTCTGTTGAGAATTCATACGGATCGGGGAGGTGAATTTTTCAATCGAGCTTTTCGTTCCTTCTGCGAGGCACGATAAATCTGCAGAACTACTGGTGACCCGGACAAACCAATGGAAGATCAGAGGCCACAGTTGGGGTTTTCAAGCGAGGTGTCCGAACTCTTTTGAAGCAGGCAGGCCTAGAGCCACAGTACTGGGCACGTGCCGCAGTTCAATGGGCAGCGCCTCGATGGAGATGGGCAGAACAACAGTTGGGTTTGCAACCGGATGCGATTTTGCCTTTTGGAGCCAAGGTTCAGGTTCGACGTCGCCCGTGGGAACTTCGTGGAGCTGATGGCACCAAACGGGGGAGCCAATGGCTTGATCGCACTCAGCCCTTGTGATGAAGTTCCTGGGGGCTATTTAGTGGCCTCAAGTCACAGCCAGAGGAAAGCTCAACTGAGGGCGGCAAAGACCCCCACCTGGTGCTGGATAGCAAAAGGGTCCTCTATGACAAGGCTACGCATCCGGCTGAGGCACCCGCATGTGCTGCAGAAATGGGGAAGGCGGAGGCTCTGCCACTCCCTACTCGGCGTATGCGCTCAAAAGGGGTTGCGCGGTCTGTCCAACTAAATGAGGGGGTCATCAACTTTGGCTTCTTTGCCACGTTGAGCCGTTGTGTTACCTCAACTTTGACTTGTCTTCGCAAATGTGTGGCTCATGTTCGCTTCGTTCCCTATGTTGCACGGATTGGGGGAGGGGCCCTGTTTCTTTGGATTTGTTTGAGGATGACATGCCCTTGGATCCGGCGGATTTCTCCTCATTTGAAGATGATCTGGCCTTCGATGAGGTGGAAAAAGCCGGCGCAATAAGCCAAACCGGCGCAAACACCACTTCGGACGTCAATGGTCCGGGGAGTTTGAGACCGATCTGCCCTTCGATGACGTGGAAAAGGCCGGCGCAATAAGCAAAACCGGCTCAAACACCACTTCATAAAACCACGGGATCATCCGAAGCTCCAACTTTGCAAGAGGTGGATGTCGAGGGCCCGGGGGAGTTCGAGACCAATCCGACATGCGTGGATCAACAAAGCTTGCGTCAGGAGCTAGCCGTTGTTCGACGGTTGGTTTTGGAGCAAGAGGAGTTCTTGGCTACAGAGGCATTGGCACCAGACGGCTATGAGGGTGGCACAACCTCAGAGTGGTTGGCTCGCGCACGCAGGTTGGAGAAACAGTTTGAGGAGGCTTTGGG
Source organism: Symbiodinium pilosum (assembly GCA_905231905.1). Taxonomy (NCBI): domain Eukaryota; class Dinophyceae; order Suessiales; family Symbiodiniaceae; genus Symbiodinium; species Symbiodinium pilosum. The sequence continues at coordinate 12,332 of CAJNIZ010003201.1, read as the reverse complement.
AAGGGCATACAAGGTTGCCAAAAAAGCCCAAGTGGAGTTGTCCGAAAAATCGCTGAGGGAGCCGACTTTTTGCAAACCAGGACGATACCAACAGCAACTGCCATGAAAGAGCTTCCAGCTTGGAGGGAAGCGTTGACAAATGAAGTACACAATCTGGTTACGGAGCTTGAGGCGGTTGAGCGGACTACGCAAAAAGCTTTGGATGAGTTGGCGAAACATGTGGATTCTCCATCTATTGAGTATGTCCCGAGCTTGGCTGTCTTCACAAGAAAACAAGGCTCTGGGAGACGGAGAGCGCGCGTATGCGCTTGTGGCAACTACCTGGCACGAACTCCAAGCGTCAAAGCAGAAGGGCCGAAGTCGTTGAGGAGACAGAACCTGTACGCACCAGGGCTAGATTCTACGACTTTCAGGTGCCAAGTGAGGCAAGCTGCTCAGCATGATTGGATACTTGGAGGTCTAGATATTTCCAAAGCATTCCTAACTGCGCCTCTGCGCCTCTTTCCCAAGTTCAACGAGATGGACGCTTCATAGTAGTACATCCCCCAAAAGCTGCTGTGTCTTTAGGTCTTTGCAGTCTGGAGGAGCTCTGTGCGGGCTCGCGGAGAGCCCAGCAGCATGCAACCGCCGTTTGCTAAGCATGAGATGGATGGAAGATGGTTTGGAAACGTTTTTAGAAGAGTCAGATGCAAATCCCAGCCTATTCTTGATCAAGTCGCGCCAGGCGGATTGCACAGAAATCTTGAAGGGAACGTTGGGCCTGTATGTTGATGACTTTTTGGTGGCAGGCAAACTGTCGACTGTTCAAGTAGCCATGGAAAGCATCATGAGGGAGTGGAAGACGTCGGAGCCCGAGTTTGTTGGCCCCAACTTCGAAGGCAAGATGCTGACATTCTTGGGCATACAGATACAGTATGCGGATGGCGCCTATTGCCTGACCCAAGACTTCAAGAAGATTTCGTCAAAGATTTCTGAAGCGACGCGGCTTTCAAGTTGACTCCAGTGGTGTGGGAGGTGCTGGTCCCATGAGCAAGGAGTCTCCACCAGAAAATCGTGAGGAGCCCTCTGTGGAAGCACTGCGGGCCGCAGAGAGTGCGGTGGGAGAACTGTTGTGCACATCCTTGAAGACACGACCGATTTGGCCTTTGTGACGAGTCAGTTGTCAGTCTAGTGCACTCGCTACCCGCGCTTTTGTGGTAAGGAAAGCAAACGAGGTCTTCCGTTACCTGAGTCGCACTTCTGCGTTGGGCATCAAGTACGCCAAGTTGGATCCTACGTTGTTGGGTTGCGACTCACACCTGCGGTTCAAGTGGGGCATCTATGTTTTGGAGGCATTCTCAGACGCATCATTCGCTGCAGGCACTGAGTCCCGGTCGCATAGTGGAGCAATGGTTTCTTGGGGCGATGCGCCGATCACTTGGACAACACAAAGACAAAGCACAGTAGCAATGAGCACTGCCGAAGCGGAGCTCAGTGCTGCCCTGGAAGGTGCCGTGATGCTCCAATCCTGCTCCCCGATAGTGTCCATGCATTTGTGCGTCGAGGAGAAAAGCATCAACAAAGCATTGTATATTGATTCCGTTTCTGCTTGTTCCATAATTTCCATGCTGGCGGGCTCATGGAGGACGCGCCACCTTCGCATCAAAGCAGCAGGCTTGCGAGCTTTGATCAACAACGGCTACCTCACTCTTGCCCTCCATGTGAGCATATGATGGCAGATCTTCTCACAAAGCTCATGAGCGGCACCGTGTTCAAGAATCTCAAGCAGATGTGGCGGCATCTGCAGTCGTTCCCTGTTGGCCTTTCAATGGCTGACGCGAAGCGTGCAGCAGCAGCAGCAGCAGCAGCAGCAGCAGCAGCAGCAACAGTGGTGATGCTCGTGGCTTCTACGTTGCAGAGCTAGGAGTTGGTAGCTCTTGCCGGCACGATGATGAGCATTCAAATTTTTCCAAAGCACTACGAGCACAGTCATTCGTTTTCCGAGACCAGCACAATCACTTGTTTTCCAAAAACCTTCATGGAACTACGTCATTGGAATCGTTTTGTTGGTCTTACAGTGGATGTTGGGTCATACATCGGTTTCCGTTGTTGTTGATTTTAAGCACTGGTGAATGAGGTACAGTATGGCTTCTACGTCTTTTTCCATTTACAACTGGTGAAGAATTTGGTTCAACCAAGATAATGACGCATACCTCCTGGCCGTGAGCACTGGACATGATGAGGTGGTTCTTAGGTTGGTCTAAGTACCCCAAAAGTTTTCCTCTGAAGGGTCGCTCATCAAGGGCGAGTGCTTTGTCCCGCTTTCAATTTGGGCATTCTTCTGAAGTGCTGGAAATCCAGCAGGGGGAGTGCGAAGCAAGCACAGCCTCTGCACAAGGATGACACACACAAATCAGAGAAGATTAGCATGCCCCCTGCGCCTAGGTCAAGGACTTAGACACGCTTCAAATGAAGAAGTGTACCAACTTTGTCTGTATGACTCAAGGGTTTTTAAAAAGTAGCGCTTTTAGGATTTAGGGTTACTCCTTCCCTAGTCGGGGTCACCCTAGCCCAATCCCCTGTGTGGTTTGTTTGGTGTTGGGGTAGTTTCTGGCTGGGTTTGTGTGCAGGGTTGTTCAGGGTTGAGGGTCTCTTTGGCGTTCAGTTCAGGGTGGTTTGGCTCCGTACCCTCAATCCCTACCTCCTTGACCTTGCGCCCTGAACACACTCAACTTGAGCAAATTCGTCCAAAAAAGGCCGCGATTCAAGAACTTAGATGTTCCAGCATAGAACCAGAGGGAAAGCAAGGAGGAGCCTATGTCACCAGGTCTATTGGAGCCCCCCCCGCCCAACTGCCACCCCCAAAATGCCCAGCAGGTGCTCTCTAATAGCTCTCCGGCTCGAGAATCTTGGCCTTCGCGGCTCTCGGCCGGGACGTCGTGCAAAGCATGTGGTAACCACGGCCCCACCAGGGAAGCCATGACCTGAAGCTGCCATGTGAGCTATAGTCTAAACTCCACTCCTAATATCCCCCTTATTAACCCTATATAGTAGTCCCCTATAGAATCCCCCGTTACGGACTTCGGATTATGGCTCATGTGGGGACATGTGCTGCTGAAGCCATTGCTCTGCTACGTGCTCTTGCCGTGCCTCTCCGAAGTACATGGACATTGCCTGCGCCAAAGCACAACTCTCCAACACTCGTCAGAAACAATCCGATCTACGCATGCAAAGCTCACAAATCAAGAGGAGCAACTGATTTCAACCTCCAGAGGTCGTCTTGGTTGGCGAAGTCAATGGTGATAGGCAAGCACCTTTGCGCATTGACGAGCAGAAGAACAGGACTTGGATCTGACTTGCCTACCCCACCCACCAGATGGAAGGTTCCAGTTCTGTTCTCCACCACTTCCCGCTGCACTACATGTACGTGAGCAACGCCGCACGCTATACTCTCCTTCAATTGCTCTCTCGCAGCCCTTCGCTGATAGAGCGCCGGCACCTACATGTCATAGCCAGTCTCGGGCTTGTGAGTGACAATAAGAATCCTGGCCTTCCAAAATCACAGGACGGACCATCAAACATAATATGAGCCCTAGGGTTTAGGGCTTAAGGATTAGCCTAGAATGAAATCTTCAGGTGGTTTGTTTTGGGGTCTGGAAGGTTGAAGTTTTAAGGTCCAGGGATCTGGGTTACTTAACTGCAGGTACATCCCAATCTTGAATACCCTGGAAACAATACATGTTGTGAAATAGGCTTAAAAGTGGTGTTTGGTATAGAAAATGGCTGGGAACGCGTAGGGTTTGGGGTTAGGGTTTAAGGTTTAGGGTTAGGATTTAGGGTTCAGGTTTAGGATCTAGGATTAGGGTTCAGAGTTTAGGGTTAGGGTTTTTAGGGTTTAGAGCAGGCGCGGCAAGAAAAGTCCTGTCCGGCGTTACAGGTCAGCCCGTTGGCTGCTCACAAGAGGAAGCCAGTCAACTACCACCACATTCATGGAAAGGGTACCAGCATCACAAGGCCTCCTCATCCACTACTCTACACTGCACTACACTAGGGTTCAGGTTTAGGATTAGGGTTTAAGGTTAAGATTTAGGGTTTAGGGTTTAGGTTTGGAGTTTAGGGTTAGGGTTTAGGGCTTAGGGTTGAGGGTTTAGGGTTTATTAGGGAGATCCCAATCTTACATCTCCTCATAAAACTACATGTTGTAAAATAGGCTTAAAACTGGTGTTTGGTATGGAAAATGGCTGGAAACTGGTAGGGGCGTTTAGGATCTCATGAAGATGCTACATGAACTCTCATAAGAGAAGCTTTGGGCCTGTACGAAACCAGCGTCCTCCTAGGCTAGAATGGAAGCTTCAGGTGGATGACAAAATCAACAAGATCCAGCTGTGATGCAACGGTCGCGCTTTTCCTTTGTTGATGGGACATCGAACATATAAGGCTGCAGCTGATCGTGAAGGTGACGTCGGCGCCTGAGAACAGCTTTCTTATAGCAAAGGCTATCATGCCAGAGTATGCTTGGAAGCCCTCGAGCAAGTGAACATTCGAATTTTGATGACAGCAACATGTCAAGATCAACATGCCAAATGTTTTGAGTGCCTCCACTAGGACATTAGATCGAGCAAGTTACTCTCACTTGACACTTGAACATTTCTGTATGATAAGTCGCTGACGGGCTGGAATCCTCTCCCAAGGCACTCTTTTCCCGGTGAGCGGATGCTGCCAGTAAGCTTGCTGCTGCTGCTGGTCTGGAATCCGGTGCAAAAAGACAATCCAGCCTTGACTTCCACGGCTTTGCTCTTCTGTCCATGACATGTCTGTATGCAGAGCAGCAACGGGGCTGCTGCCATGTTGCGCAATTGCTCATGGCTGCTTCCGTCTATTTCGACGCGCACAGCGCGCCGCGCCGTGAGGCATGGCGTGCATGAACATGGCCTATAGCTTGAAGATTTCGTGGAGACCAGCAACCGCACGACGCAAAGATTCGCAGACCAGGAGAGTCTGAGGCGACGGGGCCACGGCGGCGAGGTGCAAGGACTCGACTTCTCATGAAAGATAACGAATGTGTTGTATGCAAACGATGGGCAAATGCCGCTAGCAGCTTGTGAGAGCCGTGTCAGCTACAGGCACCGAAGTGTCCTTTAAAAACCCATGCTTGCTGTTGCGGCACCTGCCTGGGCCTCGCTGGCTCTTGGCTTTCACGCCCAAAGCAGACAAGATTGCAGACTTCACCAGGTCCAAGCGGCAAAAGCAACTCGCATCTCACATCACAGTATGGCAGGGCTCTTTTGATCCTTGACCACAGGGGAACTGTCGGATTCTGTGGCGGTAGGTCGGATTTGCCTCAATCGTGCAGGCGGCCCTCAGCGGACACGTCTCTGCAACTATCAGCTCGGTTGAGGTCTGGGAATCCTCCGTGAGAGCACTGATTTTGAAGCGCAGCCACCAGACTTGCGCTGAGTTCAAGGCATCTGTATCACCGCGAGGTCTCGAGCCGAGACCTGAGACTGACCTTGCTGCACCCTGTGGCCAGGCTCTCTGCGCGCCAATGCACATTGCACGCCCGCCCTTAGCATTGCGCCATGGTGTCAGCTGCTCAGTCTGCGTGGCCTGCACATCCTCCGTCTCTCTGCAATCAGGATATCAACAGCTATCGGCTATAGTAGCAGAAAGGCATCGTGGTCGTGCCACAGGGGTATGCCCGGACCCCTGGACGGCGCCCGCGTGAGCTTGCGCACTGCGCCGCTTAACACAATTTTCACGGAGTGACGCTTCTACCGGGAAGTGCCGTTTAACACAGATATTTGGAAAGTGTGACTATGACTCAGAGTTGCGTCCATTGAGGCTGAGCTTGCGAAACATTGGGCAAATTTTGCGTTTGGAAAGCAGAGCCAGGCTGCGACCCGCAGCAAACTGACAGACGCCTGTTAACGATGGTGGAAGCAGGAAGTACATGTTCTTATGCCGCCAGGAGGCTCTCAAAGTAATCACGCCCGCGCAGCAACCTGTGGCGTTGGCAACTTCACGCGCAGAGGCCGGCCCGCCTCCATCAGGCTTGTCCATCACTCCTGACATACGCTCCACTTAAGAGGGGTAGGGCAGTGGGGGGTCCCCGAAACATCTGCACCATTTTAGGGGTACCCATGCTAAGGACTATACTACTTGGGTGTCTATATTCGGGGTACCCCATTTTGCGAAAGTACCATGTCCTACAACACACATGCGCAGGGGGTGTTGGATCACTCCCGCAGATCCGCAGATTCATTATTTAGTACAGCGTATGAGATACAATAGTATACCGCACTATGCACAAAAAAGTCATGTTGCAGGGCTCATTTCTTGGCCACACCCTGGGTTCACAGAAATAAACCTAGGAGAGTGGGAGAATGAGCAGGGCGGAGACTGACTCCCCCAGCAGGGCCAATTATTGAGGGGGGGATGTCTACTAACCCGAGATGGCCCGAGCCGTCTGGGGGGGACTGTGCAATGTGACCAGGGCTGTTGCTGCACAGGGATACTACTTGAAGTCTCCAGACAAGCCTTTCTGAAAGGCTTTTCTGGAGTCGGTGGCAGGGCCTTCCTTGGTTTACGCAGAACTCCCCTGTGTCTGGACTCTGGCTGCTGCCATGTGGGTTCTCAACCAATATTCCGCGCCATGATGCTACGGCTTGACGGTACATCCCCCCGTTGGTGTAGTTGAATCGGTGAAAGTGGAGATGGTCTTGGGTACACATATGGAAAGGCAAAAGGGAAGGGCGTGCGATGTGCATCCCCCTTCTTCTAATCCACGGATGCATCTCACCGGGCTATCAATCTACGATGACAACCCTGCCAAGCGCTTACTTGGTGTACGGCGACGCTTTTTAAACATCCGGACACGTAAACAACCGAACAGGTATATTATACTACCTCCGCAAAGCATGGCATCCGGCCGTCCACGCTCAAAAACCTCCGGAATTGAATCTACACAGGAACACATCCGGATTTAAACAAATCTTTTATACTACCTCCGTGGCACGTTGGACCGTAGCGCAACACGACGAACATGCCTTTAAGTTTGCATGTCGCTTCATGTACGATGACAACACTGGCAAGCGCCTACTGGGCGGAGCGCAAACGAAACTGCCTTTGTTCGCATCAGATTTCGTGCAAGTGTGACCAGAGCTGTTTGGGAGGCTGCAGAAGATTCATCGTGTGAGCAGGGCTGCTGCGCAGGGTGCAACTTGAAGTCTCCAGACTAGCTGACTGCTTTTTCAACTAGAATCCGGGGTAGGCGTGTGGCCCTCCATGACGAAAATCTTCTTCTGTGCGACTTGAGGGAGCAGAGAAAGTAATTCCGACGTTTTGCATTAATTCGATATCCCCTAGGCCACAGCCTCACCAGTCACAGTTCTGGCTCGTGTTGTGGCAAGCTCACGCTTCCGCCAGACAGTGTCTTCTGCCTCAAGTGCAGCACCCTGAAAATTCTTAAAAGTGACTTGCATGCCGGCGCGCGAGCTCTTGCAGGGAATTTGCCGCAAACAACATGCAGCATTCTCTAGCGCACCCAGCCCAACCAGCACCCTTTAGCCCCTCGACGCTTTGAAAACATGCACGTTTTTTTTGCCCCTCTGCTAGGAAACTCAACGAGAGGGGGGGCCCCAAAGGGGTGCAAACGCTTGACAAAACATTCTGGTCTCAGAATGGAATGGGACAGTTTGGGTCGACATCCTCTGTGACTGAATGGTTGGACAGTGGGCGGTGGTGGCAGGCATACTCTGATGCTGGAACCAGCTGATGCTGCACATGGGAAAGAGGTGCCCTCTGCATCCGTTTTGGTGGAGATATACGCGACGAAGCTCAGCGGTGCCTCCAAGCTTGAGGGTTCACGCCTTGTCTTCAGCTTCTTCATGAACTTGTAATTAACGAGGTTTGCTGCCAGTAAGGCTGTCCGGGCACCTCACAAATTGCACGATATTGCACGAATGGCTCTTCGGTGGCCATCCGTGGGGCAAAAATGGAAAGCAAGCCGTTCAGAGGAGGGCAGTCAGCAGGAAGCGAAGAGGCTCTGAGGAAGGCAAAAACTGCAAACTCTTTCGTACCAGCTCCTAGCCCCTCTCTGAAGCATGGCCGGCAATCTGTTGTGCATGTCAATCAGCGGACACTGGAAAAAGGTGTCAGAACAAGCCAATCGGAACCTGCCACGGTAAGGCCTGCGGGATGCTGGCTCAGGTGATCTTGGCCACCACAAGGGCCTTGTATGCAGCACAGAATCCCAACCCTAAACCCTAAACCCTAATCCCTCAAGCTCATGCCATCACCGCCAGGTCACAGGCTGCAGGTCTGTTGTTGAGCTGCAGAGCGGCCAAGCAAAACATGGTGTTCACTGCCTTTTTATCTTGATCGGTGAAGAACAGCAGAAATGTCTCGGAACGGCAGCGGTGCCATCAAGACTCAGGCCGGCTATGACCCTCGCATGCCTTGGCGCCATGCTTGCTTATTTTTTAGGGATGTTGGCCATGGAAGTGGGGAGCCCAGCTGAGTAATGTTTTGTGGTCGAACCAAGCAAGATTAATTCTTGCTTGCAGAGACTGTCACCCAAGAGAGGATCTAGTTTTACTCTGCAAGTGGAGTATAGATTTGTTCGCAGACCTGCGTCCAGCCCCAAAGAATATGCTCATGAGTGCCGTCCGGCTGTCCCTAACCAGGCCCTAACCGACCAGCCACCCCAGTGGAAATGCAAACGGGGCACAACGTCTGCCAAGCCCGAGCTGAGTACCTTGCACTCGCCTTTAGGCGGACTGACCCTTTTGCAAGTCTTGTCTTCTGAGGCACTGCAGACACGCACTGCATTTGACGAGCTGCTTGTGAAGAGGCAAGTATCATCGCTGTCATAGCTAGCAAGGCCACTGCCTGTGGTTACATGGCATGTCATGCAAGGTCACTGAGACGCTTTGTGAGTGACTGTGCCCTGGCATTGCTGCTGTGCAGTTATCTGACCTTCAGCATTGCAGCCTCTCGCCTGCCCTCCCGCTGTCACCCTAGTGGAGATGGCCATTCAGTACACGTCATCTGCAGAGCAGGATGTCCGACTCCCTTGATGCCAATCTGAAGCTGGCCGGGACTGGTGGATGGGGAGCCATGGGTGCGGTCATGGCTGGCAATGCATCAGGCCTGATGCAGATTAAGCCTAGCAAGGTCTCAGTGTGGGTTCTGTTGGCTGGCGAGGCTTGCTGCCTATGAACTTACACGATGTTACCGCCAGCAAGGTGGTATTGAACTGGTCATGTGCCAGCTTCGTCTTGCGTGCTTATGACTAGTGGCCACTATGGGCCACTGTCGCGGATTGACCCAAAGATCTTTCGGAGACTGTCGGTTTATCGTGCGAGCCAGCGAGAAGCTTTCTCAAGCGGAAGGGCCGCGCAGCGCACGACGTCTGCCAAGAACGAACTGCGACTCCCTTGATTTCGGTTGAAGGCTGGCAGAACCCCCTAGTGCTAAGGGGTTCAGGGGTCCAATAATTGATGCCGAAAGGTATGCCTTGTAATCCGGGGTGATCTGGCACGCCGCAGAAGTATAACTCATGGAAAGCGGCAAGCAAGAAGCGAATGAAAACAGAACCCTGATACCATAGCTCTGGTTTGGGCGTCTATAATGAAACTCAGCGGCCTCGATCCTGCAGCTCTAGGATCCCCCACCAGTCTCCCCAAACAAATGGGGAGCCCCATAGTTGCCTACCGCAGCTCAGCTCCGCTGTAAAAGGCGACGGGGTCAGTTACCAGTACACTTCCCGGCTTCGGTTTTTGGAACATCCAGTGGATGCGACAGCTATCCAGATCTATGTGATGCTTTTCAAGTGAAATTACGATTTTGCCTTGGAGGGCCCGGTGCTGGCAATGATGCCGTTCTCATTATACCGGCATCTCAAATATACTTGCAGTAGGCACCGGGGTGACAGCAGGCTGCGCGGTGACCAGGGTATCCTCGTTTTTAATTGCAGTTAAACAGTTAAACTCCAACACATCGTGGATCCATGCACGCCTTTCGCAAAGCCAGTTTTCGGCATTGTTTTGGAGGGTTGCGTCTGAGTCTGCGGGCAGCCCGATAGTGTCGAAGAACAATTGCCGGAAGGCGGGTACTTCCTCTGCGATTGGACACTTTTACCAACAGGGCATCTGGCAGACAACTATGCACGTCTCTTGAACTGAAGTACTGTACACATTGCACACAAACATGGCTTCGGCGAGCTGCTGCCTGACCGGCAATCAGCGGTGGTGGCATAGCGGCTACATGTTCAGATGCTATGGATACACAGACCATCAGGTGCAACCAACGAGAAACTTTCTGAATGGGTGTGGTCCTGCAATGCTGCAATCACTTGACCTGCAGCTTTCTGTCTGCAGGCACGCCATTTCCTGCGCCCAAGCATCCTATGTAGACGAGCTACACGTGCTGCACAGTCTGCAAAGTCCGAACTGTGACACGAATGAACTCGGCTGAAGGCTGGCTGGCCCTTTTGCAAGTCTCGCCTTTGGAAACACTGCAAACGCGCGCTGGCTTTGACGGGCTGCTTGTGGAAAAACAAGCGTTGTCAATGTCAAAGCTGACAATGCAAACGCCTGTCGTGCAGGGTCAGTGAGCCGCTTTGTAAATTGCTCTGCCCAAACATCGCTGCTACTATGCAGTTATCTGACCTGTCGCCTTAACTTCCCCCGCCGCTCATCCTCAAGTGGAAGAGCGCCATTCAGCACGTGACTCCGATTCCTTGACACCAAGTGCTGAGCGTTGTAGGGTTCAAGCTTTGATGGCGTAGCGGTCTCAAACACCCCGCCACTACCTCCTCTGCATAATGCTACATAATGTACGCAAGACCGTGAAAAAATGATTACTCCAGGGTTCACAGCTCCAGCGCGCTCTACGAAAGAGGTCACGAAAGAGGTCATGGCTGACACGCACTTTGGGCGGCAAGCCCAATGGGTGGAAAATGAAAACACAGGGATTTGGCCCACGGATCGTATAGCTGCCAGCAACTAGCGTTGTCGCGAAGCGGCTGCAATAGAGGCGAAACAACACACAGTTGGTGCCCACGGAGGGCGCGCAGCCGAAGCTCGCAAGTTGTGCATGCCCCAAGAGGGCTCCAGCACCTTAAAGTGTGGACTGGCAGCAGATGGCTTTACAGGGCCGGCGGTTCCAAGGCGAAGGCTCCCTAGAAAGGAAAGACTGTTTGGAAGTGGGACTGACATGCCAAACCCCGTGTAAACTCAAAAGCCGAAAAGTATGCCTCGTAACTCAGTATGGTCTGGCACCCTGCAGAAGTATAACTCATCGAAGACAACAAGCAAGAAGCGCATGCTCATGCAAACAAATCCTCATACCACGGCTCAGGGCTGGGTGTGTACGGGAGCATGAAACCCATGCGGCCTCGTTTCTGCACCTCCAGGATCCCTCACCAGTGTACCCCATCTGTTTTTGCGGATGGTCAGCTTCAGCAACACGGACACGCAAAAGGTAGCGCTTTGTCTATTTTTGCTATTTCCCTTGGAATGCAGACCTGACCATGTTGCGGTAACGACTTCCTCCCACAATCCTTCCCAAGGTGAACTTTCCCTGCCCGCGTCCGCCATTGCTGCGGATTCATCATATAAGCAGGGCTGTTCCAGCTTGAAGTCTCCAGAATATCTGTTTGCCCGATTGCCCATGGCATGCTCAAGGACCAGAAAGCTATGCGAAAACTTGGGGCATACGTCTAGCATCCCCAGCAAAATATCTCGTACAATGCATCTTGAGAGAGCGGAGTATGTAATCCCAAAGCTTCCCATTCCACTGGCTCAGTTCGATCTCAAAACATCCCCGGCCTTTACCCTTAAGCTTAACTATACCGGCAGAAGGGTCAATTCGTCACGAGGCTTACTCCACCTGTGGCCACTGTGCGCTTCTGTAAGTCTCGTGCAGCAAGTGCGCTGAAGCCAGCAGCATTCGAGATCCGCAAAAGCACCTGCCTGTCTCACATGCCCGCATGCGAGCCCTTGCAGGGCATTGGCTTTAGACAATCGGGCCTCATGAAGCAAAGGGTGCTGCTTGGGTTATGCTCCACTCACTGGGTCGGGCTCGGTGCGATAGAAATTCTCGCCGGCAATGTCTGACGCGTGGCAAACACGCACAGGCCTCGCCCTTCGCTAGGAGACTGGACAATTCCTACCTCCCAAAGAGGCCGTGGCGGTGCGAATGCCTGACAAGAGGCTGCAAGTGACAAGAGGCTGCAAGTGCTCTCGTCTCAGCTTTGAGACTTGTTTAGGACAAACATGCTGTGTGACCAAATGGTTGAACAGTGATGGTTGGTGGTAGGCCCAGGTGATGCTGCAAATTAGACAAGGCCG
>CAJNIZ010003200.1:11912-24202 GCA_905231905.1 Symbiodinium pilosum | reverse complement strand
AGGGGGAGGGGTAGGGGGGGGTCAGGGGTCCAGAGACTGGTCTGGCTGGTAGGAGGCCTAGGACAGGCAACCAGAGGGGGAGAGGGGGGGGCGGGAAAGAACAAGGCAGAGACTGCTGAAAGGCCAAAGAACGAAGAGGCTTCACTGTGCGCACTCGGCGGATAGGGACCCAAAGCCCTACCAATTCTCAGCCAAACCTTATAAACCCAAAGTAAGCCCCATAAACCCTAATTGCCCTAAGCCCAAAGCCTCACAAATTCTAAGCCCGACACCTCTTCTTGACTTGGACGCCATGCCCCGGGCCGGTCATCGCGGTTGGCCTGGCGGTGCTGGGCCCCGAGGCCTGGTATACGAGTGAAAAGTAATTATAGTAGCAACGATAAGTAATAAGAATACTAGTAATAGTAATCGCGCTAGTTATAGTTTTAGTATTGGTAATAGAAAACAAAAATAGAAATATGATATGAACTTGGAAGAATAATCACTAGTAACTGCAATAATAATGGTACAAGCACCAAGCACCCAATACGTTATTTTCTCGGATTTCTGTCCGTAAAACCCAAGGACCCAATAAGGAACATGACGTTATGTATCATGATTCATTTTATCCCAGTAAGGAACCACAAAAAGACCAAGAATTGGGGGCTGGGTACCTCTACGCGTGTGGATGGGGGCACTTCGGATATGTGCTTAACATGCTCAAGCAATGCCTTTGCAGACCTGGAGTTTGGTGTACTTCAAATTGGTTGTGTTGCTGGGGATGTGAGTCAGAAACTAGAGAATCCCACCATCTCGCCATCAGTGTTACGACAAGGACCACGAGAGATCACAAGAGTTGGATACTGCCCTCGCGGATAAAAATGTCAACTATGATTTTATGTGCCTTAAAGATGCATCGATAGAGAACCCTTTAATCTGATCCCTAATGTAGACTGTTACAGGGGGTAGTACCCAAGGGTAAGCATTTGCCTTGCTGGCTGCTCCGCTGGGCTCTCTCATGAAACCTACTTTTTTGCGCTTGCGTTCTGCATGAACTTAGCTCGTAGGTGCTCGTTTTGTTCCCTTTTACAGGGCGTCTGAGGCCATCGATCAAAGTCAGCCGAGTTTATTAAGTTAGCAGCTAGCTCGTCGTTACAGATTGCGCGCTTCTCCCAAAGCAGTAATTACTTACAGAACCTGAAGGGGATTTCTAGACTGTCTTTACCCCCTTTGTCCCAATATTTTCCTTGTGGTCCCTACATATCCCTATCGTTAGGGAAAGCCCAAGGTGGCTGGACATGATCTTGGCTGAAGTCTCAAACCGGCAATCGCTACACTGCGAATTACGGCCCCAACCATCAATCTTAGTCCCGAGGTCCTGAACCCTAATCCTTTAGGCAAGAACATGCAAGAACCCTGTGAGATCCAATTCCTACACTCCAAGCCCTTAGCCCAAAAGCTATTCACGACTAACACCCCCCCCTTCTACACAGCCCAAATAACCAGAAATTGAATCTATATACATGCCACTTCCGGGTAAGCCGGGGTTCCTGGTGATCCCCACGCTGGAAGGCCTGGCCCTGATCCTATGCCTTGCCTCACCACTGCTCTTTGCGGTGCCCCGTGGGCGCGTGGCGCTTTCCGCGCGAGGAGGCACGAGAAATCTTCCGAGTTTAGGGCTGTAGAAGCTGGGTCGAAGTTGGAGCTGGTTGTGTTGCTTTTGCGTATACTAATATAAAACATAAAAGGAATGGAAGTGTATTGCTCAGTAGCATCCCAACGTGGAACCAGGCAGGAATTACTTGGTACCTGCAAGCGAAGATGAAGAAAGTCGAATCCTGAAGCCGATTCCCTGTCATTGCTGATTTCATCCCACTCGCGGGATTCCTGGTTTGTAGGGGAGCAAGGGATATGGAGTATGAGACCGACTATGAGGGATCGTGCCCCTAAGCCCCTAAACCCTAAACCCTAAACCCTAAGCCACTACAAGGATCCATTCCCCCTTTGCCTTCAGCCAGGTCAGCTCTCTCGGAGCTTTTCCGTGGGGGAGACGGTGAAAGCCTTATGCCCAGAGGACATTTGAGCTGTAGTCTAACCTCTTTCAAGGTAGGAGATTATAAAGGGGACTGTTGTTGGTGTTATTTGGAGGGATACTAGGAGTTTAGACTAAAAGCTCAATTAGCTTTTTGGGTTTCGGGTTGTAGCGATGGTTGCAACTCCTAAACTAGTGGGAACCTGGGAAGCATCCTATACATCCCTTTTAGAAGAAAAACTTGAAGCCTCTCGTTAGTTCTTGTTGGGTGGGCAAAGTGCCAAATCCCTGTCGCAACATGACATTGATGTTTTCACATCGTCCATTCCGCTTTTCCAGGACGCGCGGTGGCAGCCAGGTATCATCGAGACCGTGAGAGACGACGGCATGTACGTAGTGAGGCGCAACACAGCCGTGTGGAGTATTCACCCTCCTCAACTATTGTTAAACCTGGAAAGGGTCCCTGTAACTCAAGATCACAATCTTCATAAAGTGGGCTGTGCGGCGTTCCCTTTTTTTTTGGTGAGGGGGGGAGTAGGGCTTGTGCATACGATGCTACATTACGTAAGCCCTAAACTCGAGACCTTAAACCTTTATAAGTGCCTTGGAGAAAGGGTCCCATTACACAAAAAACTTATAAGTTTACGTGCTTAGCCGTTCCACTTAGCATTCTTTAGCCGTTCTTCCAGATTCCATCCCTGAAATCCGGAACACTCAACCCTGGAGCTTTCGGGGTTGCTGATAAGGAATTTACTTGAAGTTACTATATTGGGGAACCCATATGAATATCTAATATACACATATATATATATATACACACCCATTCTATGGAGTAGTTTCCATTTTCTTTTCCAGAATAATCCCTGAGCAACCCCAATGTAGCCCTTTCCGTGCCTGTCTGGGTGCTGAGCCCCACTGTTGTCATCGCTGCAACTCATCATCCCCACGCCAGGCGCTCTCGTCGATCTTTGCTTGAATACAGCTAGCCCCCACTGCCGTTGCAGCCGAGCCTGCAACTGAAACTCCCAAACATCGAAGCCGAAAGCCCCAGCCTTTGAAAGCTTCAAGCCCGAAGGATCCTAAGTATCTCATGGGAGAACCTACAGTCAAGTAGTAGGGCCTCTGCAGAAGAAGCGGGTAAGATGGTTTGTTTGATCAGGGTCTTCCATAGATTTATGTATTTAGGAACATTTCGGAGCCTTTTGGTTTCTGAAGGTGGGACAATCCAGAACTGGAGCCGCGGCACACGGTGGATCCTGTAGCCATCGTGAAACGGGAGGCAGCCGGAGGGTGGGGATTGGGCCTAGGGCAAAGGGTTGTCCTTCACCTGTACCCTTAAGATATGTGAAAAAGCCTTTTTGTTTGATAATTTTCGGTGTTTGGGCCCTGATTCTACCTATTCCTGGGGATCCAGGGAATGGTCATAGTGATTGTCAGTAATCATTGACAACAAATCCACCATTGTCGGTTGCGCGTCAAAAAGAGAGAGGAAGGCTTCTCTCTGTAATGATCTGACTCTTGAATGCATCGGTCCTGGTCCACGGCGACGTGTCCTAAAGTTCATAGTTGTCTAGATCCCTAAACCCTATGGGATGAAAGATGAATTAAGGATGACTAGCTATGGATCTCAGTCTCAGCAGTCCCTAAACCTAAACCTTAGACCCTTCGACTTCAACCCGGTCACAGAGGTCTTCAAGGACTACAAGGTGGGAGATCAGGTGCTTGCCTACTACTCGGAGGACTGCATGTGGTACCCAGGGATGGTGGACGAAGCACGGGACGATGGATCCTTCCTAGTGAGGCTGGGGATCTGCTTCAGAAGTGGGAGTTTCCACAAATATGGTGGTTTCCCAAAATTAGGGGTATTTTTTGGGGATCCTTATAACATAGTATATTGGTGTCTATATTGGGATGCCCTAATGTTGGGAAACTACCATATCCTCTGACAAGGGAGTTCCAAAAATCGGCAGGGGAACTTTTGTTGGGAGTACCAATGGAGTTGTAGTATATCAGGTTCTATGTACGTCAGCATTCACGGCCCCGCCCCCTCCCCCCCTCATTGGTCAGTGATTGATGTAGAGTATGATTACCCTGATACCCCTCTGGTTTGGTCCTCCGGTCCGTGTTTTGTGGTTCAAATTAGACTTGTAGATGGTGTGCAGAGGGGTCACGGGCTTTATAACCGGATTATCAAAGTTTAATTAGTACCCCCTCGTGGTCCCGTTTCCATGCGGTGTGGGTGTAGAAAAGGATTTATAGAGGTTCTACGGAGAGTTCATGGTTCGTGGAGAAGGCCTCATGCCCAGATGGGAATAGGATCTTTAAGGCATAGGGCGGAGCGCTGATGCACGTATAGGGGCCCCGGCCAGTCTTAACGGAAACCCCGCAGATCCCCAGAACCCCTGCGTGGTATGTCCTTGAAGTGACAGACCCCTAACTGTACGTAATAGAGGGGGAGGGACAAACCCCAAACTCCAGACTCGAAACCTTAAATCTCAACTCTGAAGGCATACTCTAAACTCACCCCTTGAGCCCCTTACGGAGCCTTGGAGGTGGGATGTGCCAGAAGACGGACTGGATGAGATCTGCGTCTATCCCACACACATGAAGCTCCTTGGCTTACCCTGAAAGGGGGTCCCGTGTAGACTACTGTCCTTCTAAAAGGGGCAAAATGATTTTCCGTGTCAGTCTAGTGGTGCCCTAATTCCGCAGATGGCCTCTTCCCTAAAACAGCTTGAGCTCTCCAAGCCTAACCTCTAAGTCCTTAAACCCTAGAACCGAAACCATCAACCCTCAAAGACTTTTCCACCTATTTCTGCAACCCTAAACCCTAAAACCCTAAAACCCTAAAACCAGGTTCCCTCGGCTGCCAGCTGAAAAGCTGGAGCTTGGCAGGAAATACCGAGGAGCCTTGGCCAGAAGGTTGGATGTATCGGGTCTAGGGTTTAGGGTTTGGGGTTTTAGGGTTTAATGTTTAATGTTTCGTAGGGTGAAGGGAGTAGGGCTTCAGGTCTCATGGTTTGGGCCTGGGGCTCATAAGATTTAGGGCCTGGCTTAGGTGTAGGTGTAGGGTTTAGGGATCATTGATCAGGGTTCAGGGTTTGCTGCGAAGCAGCGTGCAAGCAGAAAAGGTGTTTGTAATGCTGAGGGCTAGGCAAGGCTTCGGTTTAAACTCATTGGGCCGCCTTTCAGATTTCAGCATCTTTTCGATTGGAGACTGGCCTCACGTGAGCCATAAGCAAAACTAAAGGGGTTATTCAGGGGGATACTAGGGGACTATGGGTCTAGACTATATAGATCACATAGCCCCATGGTTCCTTTAGGTTCTATACCAGGAACATATTTGCATTGCTTAGGGGCTCCACCACCCCAAACCCTAAACCTTCCTACCTTAAGCGTAAGGGAGTCTGGGGGGAGTCCTAGCTTTGATTTCGCAAACTACCCTAGGCCTTACGCCTTTCCGAAAAACTTACTGCTTCTCAGTAAGGAATAAGAGAATATGTTGTTATTTGGAGATTATATAGGGAATAGATTCTCGGCTTGCCTGGTATTTTGTGCACAGCCTCAGAAGCACTAAGGAACTGTCCAGTCTGTGCAGGAGTACGGGGCCTTCGTGGACATTGGCGCTGATGGTGCTGGGGTACCAGAAACATGCATGGACGGATAGATCGAGTTGGATTCAGTTCGGAAACCCTAAACCCTAAACGAACGCAGATGACCAGCAAGAGCCCAGACCTTCAAGTAGACCTATGTTTGACCGGGAGAGACAGGCACGCCTAGTGACAAGAAGCATTTCCACGATATAATAATCCTCACGCACGCAACACACACATACCCCAAAACCCTATTCTAAACTTTGTCGGCCCCTACACTGCAATCCCTACGATTCCATATTCAAGGCTGCTTTCATTTCATTCCACATTTCCTTTTCCATTGAGTTCCGGAAGGATTCCAACATTTGCACCAATTACGTACAACCCTGCGGTACACTCCACATGCAGGCCCACAGTAGTAACCCCAGATCGGAAACATTGAACATTCAGTAGCTTCTGTTTTCATTTCATATCCACTCCCATCTCTGAGGACCCAAACCCCGGGTTAGCATTCATTTTCCATTTGCTTTTCCATTTTGAGTCTCGTTATTCTCACCCCTGGGTGCTTTTATCCCGTTATGATCCCTACATAGCCTAGTACAATTTTATAATTGACCTATAGCTCCCTATAGACGAAGCCTGAAATAGACCCCACTCGCTACACGGCCCCGGTGTGATCCTGGTAAAAGGAACCTTACAAATCCACACCGCGCCCCTGTATCGTCCCTGTTCCAATTGTTTAAGTCCACCCTAAACCAATCTAAGCCCTGAACTCTGAAAATACTATTCAAATAACCCGTATATAATCCCAGTTTCCATTTAATTTTCCATTTTCTTTTCCATTTGATTCTCCATTATTGGGGTCCCTATAATCCCTATATAAACCTATTGAATGGGGGAGTAGCTTCCATTTCCTTCTCCACTGAATAATCTGGCATTTCGATTTTCTTTTCCTGTCCCAAGCCTTGAACTTCCCTTCAATACAAGTGCTCGCCTGGTTGGTGGGCGCAACCCAAGTTTCAATCTGCTTTGTTACTTTTTATGTGGGTCTCCGGTATTTCAAACCCCAAATCCTTTATCTCTCTATATAGCCCCGGCGTACAGAATCCCCATTCCAATTAATCCCCGCTCTACAACCCCCCACCCCAAATAGAATCATTATATATTGGCATGTTTATTGACTATTGCACCTGGTGGGGGGGGGAGGGCATCTTATTAACCAGGCAGAGGTGATTAGTTAAAGTATGCCCTTCCCTGGAGGCCTGGGCCTGCTACACGTGAGTGCCATGAGCGGTGCGCACGCGCGGGTGGAGAGCGCTGAGGATTTGGTGACTGAGGGAGAAGAACCTTGGGCTTAGGCTCATACAGGGTTATATGGGGATATATAGAGATCCCCAAAGCATGTAGAATGATGACCCTTTCACGGGTTGCTCTATCTACTTTCGGGGTCCAGGGAAGGTTTTTGGAGGGTACCTTCGAGCTAAGGGTTTAGGGGTTGAGAGTTAGGGTTCAGGTGTGTAGATGGTAGGAGTGAGTTAGGGGCTCTATTCGAGGTCAGGCGTTTTGCGCTGGTGTGCAGGTTTGGCAGCTAGGTCGGGCGGTGAAGCATAGCGACGTTCAACATTCCGAGCCTTTCGAAGAATATTGTGGGTACTACAAGCCCATGCAAAGTCCCGAAGTGTAGGCCTTGAAGGAGGGATTAAGCCATCCCCTAAAGGATTCCCCCAGGGTGTAAGGAGCCAATGAGGGCCATATAGACCTCAATAAGGCCGAATTGGATAATTAATATTGCAAATATTGTAACCCCTCATGGAAGTCAAGGCAGGACGCACTAAGGACTTGGACGTGTGGTTCGTTGGCTTCAAGGGCGGTAAGATCGTTCTGTCCCAACGCCCAGGGGGCAACCAGGCTGCACATTGGCATGCTGTTTTTGTCTTTGGGGGCTTGTGACTGTATGCATCTCAAACTCCAGCACTAATCCTACATTCCAAGGTCCAAACTCATGAAACTGCAAAACCCTTGAAAATCCCAAAATAATCCTTAGATAATCCCTATATAATCCTTATTTGAGAACAATAAAAACCAAGGGGGTCGCTAAACAGCTTAGGCAAGGATTCCAGAGGCCTGGCAAAATTCAAGGCACAACCGCCTGACCAGTGGCACACGGGCTCCCTGCCTGGGCTGTTAGTTTAATGTCCCCGTAAAGGGGGATATAGGGTTTAGGGTTCAGGGTTGAAGGTTTAGGGTTTGGGGGCTTGAGCTTGAGGGGTCTTGGGGTTTTCGGGGGTTTGGGCGTTCAGTGGGTTCAGGGGTTAGGGGCTTAAGGTTGAGGGGGTTGGGGCTTAGGCGTTCAGGGCTTCAGGGCGTGGGGGTGTCAGTGGCCCAAATTTCTTGAGGTTTGGGGGTCTTGCAGGTTTAAGGCTCTGGGTTTCTGGGTTAAGGATTTTTGCGTTAAGGCCGCTCAGAACTGAGGGCGTCTTCCGAGCATGAGGCAGTCTGTCATGGTTCAGGTGCAATGAGGAGGGGGATTCTGATCTGGTGCTTCTGGGTTGGAAACTAAGATAAGGAAGGAAATGGAGGAGTCCCGGCCATCAGAGTTTGTGCACTTAGGCTTCTGCAGTTAAAGAATCTTCTGCTCCTTCTAGGTGGAGAATCGCATACACCGGACTGCTGAAACAAAGTCACACTGCACCCTCGGAAAAGGCACGAGGCCTCGACGCGCTATGCATGAAGGTTCGGGGACATCCTTTCCCTTTGCGGAACGTTTGCCCAGAGAACTTGCTTTGCCGAAAAACAGAAGCCCTTGAGCACCTTACAAACGGACCTTGACCCAAATCTAGCAATTAGCAGGCCCTAAATTTGGGACTCAACCTCCTTGTTGCACAAGTAAGGTGTAGTCAAAGCAACGGTTCCCTACGGTGCCTTTGTGACCGTTTCTCTGGATGACGGCAGCAAAGCTGATGGCCTGGTACCAATCAAGGACAAGTTGTTCGGCCATACCATCTGCGTCGCACGCTCTCTGTCAGTCGTCTGTTGCCCGTATAGAGTGCAGGCTTGCTGCACGCAGCCCCAATGTAATTCTAAGCAGGGCTCCCCAATATTCATACTCCCTCTGCAATCACATTTGGAGTTGCCACACTCCCAGTCCTCAGCACCGTTATGGAAGAGAGTAGACTCCCATAGGCCTTCCATACCTCTCCTTGACCTATGAGTTGTGGTGGTCTTATAGGGAGTATAGAAGCTACCCACCCGCAGAGCAATCCTATGCGAGTATTGCGTAACTCGTATTCCCTAAGCGTGAGGTAATATTCAAGGCTGTGCCCCAAATCTCAGGTCCTCAACCCTCAACTCCTCCGGATGCATCCTGTTTACGTGGGAGGTTAAGAAAGTTGTCGGCTCCATTTTGGGGGGTTCCCTCTCAGAGGATCCGTGCAGGGGTATGTGGGCAAATCTAGAGGGCCCTAACCATTGACAGTTACTTATCTGTCCGGAAGGAGATCAGCAAGGATTTCATCCGACGCGTGGAGGATGTGCTTACCCAAGGCGCAAGGCATTTGTGGATTTCTGGTTGGGGGTCAAGGATTCAGGGCACGAGGCCCAGGAATCCTGTTTGGATATTGTGGTTGAGGTAGTCCTGGAGATGCCGCGCGATTGGAAGGCGTTTGGGACGGGAAGACTCCGCTCAAGATTATCGCATAAGAATCCGCTACGGACCTCGCTGCAGCATGGGCCCTTTTTGGCAGTCCTCCTTATGACACGGATCACATCGTTTGCGGCATAGGACCCCAAGCTTGTGCACAAGTCCCTTTGCAAATTGCTGGAAAACCTGCCTTCAAGCCCCCAGTCTATGTGCTCAGGTTTCCTGTTTAGCATCAAATCGAGGGCGGACTCTTTGGGCAGGGCCCCTTTTGGACATAGAGGGGTATCTACCATCAGCGTGAACTGGCAGAAGCCACGAACCGGAAGTGACCTCAGCATCTTTCCTTCCACCACCTGAGCCTATAGACTATACACGGTTTTATTGGGAATGCCTCTACCCAGAACAGTTGCTTCGTACCGCATGCCTCTGTGGGCAGGTGCCAATTGCAACCCCTTCGCATAATATCATAAGTGTTCTGCCTCAAGGCACCATCTTCCTGAGAGGCCAACAGGTTTCCGTGCGGATTACATCCGTCGACGTACCCCACCGGAAGATGGTCCTCTCAATGACGGGTCCAAAGGAGGCCATGCCCTTCAACGTGAGCACGCTGCTAGGCTCACTCGAACCGTGTTGTTTCCGTAAGAGATGAGCGGGAACAGGGAGTTCTACGGATGGTTTACGCTAGTTTACGCATCACGTATATATTATATATACACATGTACTGTCAAAGGACTGCGCAGCATGAACATGAACAGGAAAATCTCGTAAATCCACGGCGGACCCCAGCAAGCGTGGCCAAGGTTTGCGGGGGTGCCGCCGGAGACGTGGATGTCTGGCAGGGTTGCATCTTGCCTAATTACTTGCTAAGCAGCTTATCAAGTGTTCTGTCTGCCGTGCTTTTCAAGGGCTCTAGCTAGGACTACAGCTCTGCAGCTCAACGTGCCAAGCTAGGCTAACTGCCTGGCATCCACCTGATTGGCATTTGATGGAATGGCAAAGCCATACCGTGCCGAGACCACATTCTCCTAAATGGTGTTTGTTCTGGTTTCAGACAATCGCCTTCAAGAGCTTCTGGCTCAGGTACATGCTACAGACATAGGGGCTTTCGTCCGCTTGCAGCACGAGGGCTATTCTGCCGATGGCTTCTTGGCTGGCAGGGCCTTAAGCGTGGATTCGGTCTAGTGGTATTGGGTAGGGCAGGGCTTTATGGGCTTCAAGCTAGAAGTAGCACGGTCTCTTCCTGCGGGGTTGGCTTTATGCCATCCGCTCTCTTTTAGGAATTCGGAGCTTCAAACGGTCAATGCCGTTGTTGCAAAACTGTATTAACGGTTCCTGCGCACAGGAGCAGTCAAGTTCAGGCAGCGTCTCGCACTTGCCTTGAGCTAGTAAGATATGATGACTAGCATTTGAGAGCAGTGGCATGATTGGACGGAGCCATGCCTTCGTGGGAGCACGAAAGCCGACACAAGGTGTTGAACGATTTTAATCTTGCAAGCTTGAAATACGGCCATTTCATCTCATGAACCCCAAACCTGCCAACACTCAACTGCAGACTTCGGCTTATGCCTTGATTCATCAAAGTTTTCATCGCTTCCGTCGCTCCCCAACGAGCAGCTTTGCTTTTATTTAGCTTATCAGATCTCAACAATGCATCCCTGAGCAGCATGTTACATTCGCACCCGTGTGTGTATATTAATAGAATTTCATATATGCATTTGGTAGCCCCTCTCGATTTGCCCAGACCATATTTCCTATGAAGATACTATACCGTAGTTTCGGCATTTTTCCATGGTCGGGTCTCCTTCATTCTCCAGGTTTGCATACCAATATTGCTTTTTGAGTGAGGGCTTCAATGCACGTGTAAACTTAAAATGTACAAAACGACATGTCAAGGTAGATCGAGGGGTTTGCACGCATACTCGTTCATAGCTCCAGACATATGTTTTTTTTCGATAGAAACACACATGTGAGAGAAGCTGGAGCCTTAATGCGCAAGGATTCCTCCATGCGAGTCAGGTTGCTGGAGGCGGTAGCGTGCCGACCTTGGTACTGGGCTCTTAGGGAGCTGGTGGACATCATAGTATTTCTCTTTTGGGATCAAACAGCAAAGCCTCACCCCCTGATGTGAAACATGTGCTTTTTCATAGCAGGTAGCTTCAGGAGGGCAAGTTCACATGGGCTCGTATTCGTATGGCAAAGGCTGCGTCAAAGACAGTGTTTTTGGGCTGGAGTGCTCCACGAGGCTACTGAGATCACGCAATGACAAATCACGGAGGGTTTTACGGCAAGCGGGAAACAGCACCAGGTTCCTTCTTACTGACAACAGCAGCCCAAACCTGTAAACGCAAGCTGCAATTTTCAGGTGGACTGTCTCACAATCATGGGCTTCAGGGGCGCGCCAACATCACAAGGACCCCCCCTTTCGAACGGCTACAAGGGGATCTCGGAAGCCTGCCACTGCTGAAGGTATCTTGTTGGCCTACCAGTACTCGTCGCCATCCCACCTGATGGGTCCCTGTAGAGCCTTCTTGCGGCTGCAAGAGGCTTCTGAAGGCCTTCAACCCTTCCACTCCCAAGCATTGAAGAGAAGTCTCACCCTAAGGGTCCAAGGACCCAAATAATAGGGCTTTAGATGTGTATTATTTGGGTCCTTGGACCCTGAGGGTCAGGTTCTTGACCCCAAAGGCCTTGTTCTCCAGGTGCGCGAAGCCGTCCGCCTCGGCGAGGAGATCAAGGCTGCAGGGAGTTGCGCTGATTTTTGGTTTCTTCTGCGCTTGGGACTTAGAGGGCTCAGAGGGTTTGGGGGGTTGGGGCTCAGGGATTAAACAAGAGGATTGGGTTAGCGTCTGCAGCCCCATCAGAATATCGCCCGCAGAAAGCAGACAAAGCAGACCTGAATCTCCAGGAAAGACTACCAAGCCTCAATGCTTCAGGCAGGTTTTGGTTTGGGGCCGTTGAGGTCAGGTAGGACTGCATGTGAGCCACAACCGTTAATCTCCATCAAAGGAATTAGTCTTCGGGCGGCCATGGTTTATAATTTCACGCA
>CAJNIZ010003199.1:3680-24204 GCA_905231905.1 Symbiodinium pilosum | reverse complement strand
CTATAATAAGGACTATAATATTTCGGGGTCTATATTAGCGTCCCCTTTTTTGGGAAGCTATCATATGTATATATATATATACAGGTATATGTATATGGATTATATAGGGATTATTTAGGTTACATCTGCCTGTGATGCTCAGATAACATGGAGCTTTCCTGAAATTAGGGGTGCCTTTAGATGGGTATACAGGGTGATACAAGGATTTATGGGGTCTAGGGTATAGAGATTAGGGCTCAGGGTTTCCCAACATCAGGGGTACCTTTTCGGGGATCCCTATAGCAAGGAATACCAGTATAGTGGGTATATATCAGGCGTCCCCCTATTTAGAGAAAATACCACATGAGTATTCATATAGACTAGACAGTAGCCTGAGTACTGGATCCTAGAATCGTCTTGATGAACATTCGGCAGAACGGCCAAGTAAACAAATGCCAGGGTCTTCAGCCCTCCTTAAGTAGATAGAATATGGCTTTGGGTGCGTTATACATAATAAGATCCCCATATACCCCATATTCTATCTACTTAAGGGGAACTATAGGCTTTGAGGCTTTGAATTTCCTCAGTATACCCTTGCATCTTGCAATGCTGCCCGTAGGCAAACCTGGATCCAGAGCCCCAGTCCAAGATCCGCCATCGGTTATATGATATAAGGTTATAGGGACAATGGAAAAGCAAATAAAAGCTACTATTTAGGGTTTAGGGCTGAGGGAACTTGCAGGAGCACAGCGCACAGGCTATAAAGCTTCGCGAATCCTACGAAGAAATGCCATCTGCAAGCTCATCGCAACTTTCTCCGCGCGTAAAACCATCACAAACGCAAGTCAACACACATGGCTTCCTCTGAAGAGTCTAGGAGGTCCTTCGTACCTTACACGCGGCTTAGGGTTTTTGCCACTTGCATGGCCGAAGCATTTAGGGTTAGGGTGTAGGGTTTAGGCTTTTAGGGTTTAGTTCACTGCGCATACAGTGCTCTCTTCAATCCGCGTAGCTTATCAAGATCTCCGTATATATATACCTCCTCCTAATGATAAAGTGACAGTAGTGGTTCGAGTACTAGCAATGGCAACCTCAACTGTAATAATCCTAGCAAAGAGAGACTATGGCACGAGCAATAGCAATCTTAATAGTAGGAGCAAGAGCACCTTGCCTTGCCGAGGTTTAGCTGGGAATACAGGTATATGTTATATAGGGATTACATAGAGATTATCTTCCCTTTCTCCCTATTAACCGCCTGTAAGTTTCCAAACAATGAAGGACCCAGAAAAGTGGAGCAGCCCAAGAAATTCCGACAGGTCGACTACGCCATCATATGTAGTGATCCTTGCAAGGGTCTTGTACGACCCTAAGCCCTAAAACCCTAAACCCCGAATCCCCAAACCCATATGGGCACTTCTCCTTCTAGCAAGACGCTCTAGCAAATCCCTAGCACGTGCAAGAGCCTCCGGCCCACCATAGAGCAAATATCCAAAGACCAACACAAAAAGCAACAAATTCTACCAAATCAACAAAAATAAACCATCATCCCAGACATCTTGGAGTTGAGGTCTAAAACAGGGACATTAAACGATGCACTGTAGTGCAGGGCCCCTTTAAACTTACCCCCCCCGTATAGTGATAAGCAGCATTACCAGTATCGTATCTTACAAGTTGTTGGTCACAAGTATCTGCTATCGCGGGGCCGCGGGATGCGATCACAAAGGGAGGGGGCCATGAAGAACAGCTGCTGATTCTTGTTATGATGAGGAATCTCTCATAGCAGCCCTAAGTTCGAGCTTGCCGGAAGACACCAACACTAAACCCGAATTAAACAGAGGAATTTTAGAGTAGCTTCCAGTCTGAGGAGGTCTTCGCATGTTGCCCTGCTTCCCCCCAGATGAACTCTAGTCTAAGCTCCTAGCATACCGCTAGATAACCCCTAGAATACTCCACCAATAAATCTCTTATATAAAGCCCCTTAGGGGAGCTTAGACTATGGCCCAGATGACTTGGATCCTCCGGAACTTAGGCACAAAAAGAGAAGGCCACTTTTTCGATCTGACCTGGTGCGATGAGGGACTCAGAACCCCCAACGAGGCAAAAGGAGCCCCTGCTTTCTCCCCTAAGCCCTATAAACCCTAATCCCTACACCCTGAATGTTAACCCCTATGCCCTCTCAAGGCCCTGTTTCCGCTCAGATGAAGACAGCCCAAGCTGCGCCCGGGAAGCTGCTGCGCTGGGTGTGGCGCTGAAGCGCTCCGTGTAGGCCTCAAGCCCAAAGACTCCTATATGCTCCTTACATGGGAGGCTATGTAGCGTTTAGGGCTAGGGGTGTAGGGTCTAAACTCTTCAAAGGGGTTATATAAGGGATTATATGAAGGAGTATGATTGGGGTTACTAGGGGGATACTGGATTATATGGGGGTTGTGTAGGTATGAAATTGGGATTAGAAAAGCAGGGACTGTTCAAGGTTTCGGAGGAGTAGTACCTCAACAATGGAGAATCAAATGGAACGCAATGTGGAAACTTGAGGTTTACAGAATTTATAGGCATACATGGGGTTAGATGGAAGGTTGTTTATTTGAGCACCTTAGATATCGATATACATTCATATATATATATATTATAGAGGCTCCAGGGCTTCATTCAGGCAATGAGAAACGGTGAGCTCCGTCGGCGAAAGTAAAAACCTTAGATGAGCTGTCAAAATTAGGGATGCCAAGGCATGTCCCGAACAGAAAACCATGTCCATGAATAATATGGAAAACTTTAGTCCCTATAACCCCTACCGCATGAATCCGAGTATATCTCGGTTTCCATGTCATTTTCAATTCTCTTTTCCTCTTGATTCTCCATTATTGGGGCAATATCTTCCTAAACGCTGTAGAACCTCTAATCCCTTGCTAGCTCCAATGTAACCTCCTGAACGCCGATAAATCCCTATACTGAAAGTAGAAACCCGACTCGGCTGCCCCAGCTTTCTGCCCTTTGCTGCCATGCGAGTTGCTAAGCAGCCTACATGCTGGTTCATACGTGCAAGCTGCAGTATGTTTACTGTCTTCTGGGTTGCTGTCAAAACAACAGCATTCGTGTGGCTAAATGCATTGGCTGGACTAGGCTCGTGCAACACATGATCTCGCCTTCACGAAGTCTCGGCGTCCCACAAGTGTTTTGTTGAACGCTGAAGCGTTGGATGCGGTTCCTTGGTTACTCATATGGCAGCATTCAGGGAAGGGTCCGGATCTGGATTGATACTGCCTTAAGGTGCAAGCAATTTTTACTAGCTATCTGTGAACAAAGAACTGCTCATTTCAAAGAAATGTCCATGAAGCTGTCCAGTGCAAACTCAAATGGTTTTAAGCTGATATTAACACAACATCAGAAAGAATGATTTCTCCGTATAAGACGTCCTAGTAGATCTACCAGACTTTTTGGGTTCATGATGGCCGTGAACCCTAACCCTAAGGGTCCAAGTAGTCAATAATCACATACAACAACTTACATCATGACTACTAGCACAAAAATCCCAAATGATGTGTTATTAGGTGCTTGAAACCCAAATCCTCAACAACGCTTAACCCTGAAACTGAAATCCTGAAACGCAAATCTTTCAGAGACGAGCCTCTAACCTGGCCTATCAGCCACGTTGCATCCAGCCCTGCGAAAGTCATCAAGAACATATGGGTTGGTTGTTGCAGGACCCCTTGAAAATAGATATAGGGGCTATAAAGGGGCTATATAGGGGTTATATAGGGGTTATATTAGAGTTTAAGGGGAAGTTACCCTAAAAATGGAGAAGAACATAGATGCAAGCTTGGTTTATTTAGGGGGTTGCAGGGATTGTAATGTGCCGGGCATGTGACGCAAGTTGAGTTTTCTGCGGTTACTTCGATCGTGCCCGAGCTCGCTGGGGCTGCTAGTCGAAGGTGGGGGAATTAACAGGCCTCTTGTAGCCTTACTCGGAACCTGGGGTGCTCGCAACCTAGGAAGATGCTGGCAGGCCCGAATGGAAATGTCCGAGCAGGCTCCAGGAGGCACAGCAGCTACAGGCTCTGCATGCATGTGTGCTTTTACTCGGACCATGGCGGCTGCCGAGCCTTTCGCTAAGACGCTTTGGCCTCTTTGGTTTAGGATCTAGACATGGGTTCCGTTTGCTGGTTACCTAAAAACCGTTCCTACTACACTACATGCTGGGTACAACGGAGATCCTCATTTGTCAAATACTCTTGCGGGGCCGTGAACATCATGATCCTTGTTTGGGCGCTCTGAATTTTAAGGAGCCGTGGTATGCTGGAGAAGCAAAACCCTAAGGGTCCAAGGAGCCAAATAATAGGGCTTTAAGGCCCAAATGCTCTAGTATAAATGGTATTTGGGACCTAAATCCCCATTATTTGGGTCCCTGGACCTTTCTCGAAAGAAACACAACAATTTTAGCAACCCACACTGCCAGATTACGTGGCGAAGAGCTTTGGATAAGTTGCAGTTTTGAAGGGCGGTATTAGTATTCATATTACAAGGATTACTACTACTATCTTTATTATTGCTATTACTATTACGATTATTTTTATTCTGCAGGGAGTTGCGGGGATGCGTGAGCAGCCTCCCTTGGTGGATTTCGTGCCATAATTGGGGTTCCTGAAATTAGGGGTCTCTTTTGGGGTCCCCATAATGAGGTTCATAATTTTTTGGGGTCTAAAATTGGGGTCCCCCTACCTAGGAAGGCCGTCATTTGAGGTTAGACAGGAAGTCGATACTCACATGAAGGATATGAAGGGACGATTGGAGCTTCAAGGCCGTTCACGAAAGCGGTTTCTGTTCAGATGGTAGGCTCAGAATATATGACAATAACAATAGAATCATATTAAAAATATGGCAAGTGATAATAAGAGTATGACATAGTAACAATAGTGATACTAGCAATAGTAGTAGTAATAATTTCAATAGTAATACTCCCCAGTCTCGCCCCAAAGTCCTGGCAGTTGATGGGTCGTTTAATGCAGAGCAATGCCGCATCTACATCTACTGAGCTCTGACTCACATTTGGCGCCCTTTGGATATGAATACTCCTCTATATCCCTATATGTCGCCATGTAACCCCTCTTTATTCCTGTATTTGCTACCTGTATACCCTTATATGTCCCTATATACTCATGAATTTTCCTGAGCAATCTGGCGCTCATTGCCGGCTTCAAAACAGGAATCAGGAAAGCCTTCAGCAGCTGACCTCAAATTATCCTTCAACCATGCGTTCACACAAGTGCATTGTGTAGCGGTGCTTTGGGGATCAGAAAGCCGTATTCTGGTTTCAGAGGATTTTAGAGGCTACTGTCTAGGTAGATCTTCCTTCTTCCTCCGATATCTGGAGAATCACCCATGTGAAGGCTCGGGCGCCGACCGACGAGGAGTTGCAGCTCGTCCAAGTGGCAAGAAGCCAGGAGTATTGCCTTCCAAACTAAACCCTCTCTATTGCTGCAAAATCCTATCTTATCCGGGTCTTGACCAACACCACCTGAGCGATTATCATCACCACCGGCATGCCCCTCACCATTGTCATTCTTACGGCGCCGCGCTTGCCTACCCACATGAATTTCAAAAGTTGTTTTTTCTCTAATCCTCTTCAAAAAGTGCACCTGGACCTGCAGGAGGAAGGGCTCTGCTGGGCTTCTGTCACGGGAAGACGTTAGCCCTTGCGATGAATCACAATCGTCTCTACTCACTGCTGAATGCAGTTTTCTGCGAAGCCTCCCCAGCCCCTCAAAACGATAACTCGATGTAATCAGCACACTGGCCTTGGGTGGGAGAGCAGTAAGCCACGCGGTTTAGGGTTTAGGGAGCTCCTGCGCTACACTCCCTGTTCACCAGCCGACTTTTTAAGTTCCGAGAACCAGCCATTGAAAAGTCCGAAACTTTTAGAGCCTTGACTGCTTAAGAGCTCCTGTGTGTAGTTCCTGTTTGGGTGTGCTATAGTTTGCTAAGAGATTCTACTTTAGTAACAAAGAAGGAACCACATAGGAGGTTTCGAGTCTTTAGTAGTAGTACGAACAATAGTAACAATAACAGTAACAATAGTAAGAATAATCACAAGAATGATACATTTAGTACTAGTAGTAGTAGAAGAAGAAATTGCTAATATTGATGAACTGCCTGAGCGGGCCGGGCCTGCATGGAGTACAATGCTGCTTTGATGGACTGGATGAACCTTCCAGGCTTGACACCCTCAACTACGAAACCCGCATTTGATGATAGGATTTCCAAATGAAAACAGATGAATAAACAGAACACCAATTCCGAACTTGAATTTGGTAATGGTTTCTGTGTCCCAATATCTAAATAACCACTACTATAGTGTCAGAATCTCCAATTATATGGTTATTGTTTGCTGGACCCTCCTGGCCAATGTAGTCTGTAGCAATTGCAAGCTATCGCTGGCGGACATCCCGCAAGACTCCAAATCTGCAAATGCTAGCTCGTCCTGCACTGGGAAACACATCGAGGAGCTCTATGCTAGCATTGCTGGCCCTTGCAAGGCTCCTGTGGTTGCCCTTTTCAAAACCATGTACAGTCCCATTGTCGGCTCCTCGAGCGCATGGCCCCGTATCCTCGGACTGCCGCACAAGGTGAGAATAATGTTGACAGCATGCATGCCCAATGTATCTCCGATCAAACATCAATGTTGACAGTCCAAAGTGCCCCAATCTTTGGCGGTTCGAGAACGAAATAAAGCCAAGAGCTGTAATTACTCTTATGCCTGCAGCACTGCTTACCAATCAGGATACTCAAGGCAGTCATCAAAATAGAATAATTTCAGTAGCCTTCCTTTCCAAGAGATGACCAACATACTTACTTTTTACAGTAAGTAATAGTACTCGTCATGGTATTAACTAATGGCTCGAGGAATTTAGAGTGTACAGATGTTTTGATCCGCCTCCCGACCTGAGTTTGGAGGTATGGGCATCTGGTATCTACCTTTATTCAGGATGAACTTGTAATATGTTGGGGTCTATATTTATTAGGGTTCGGGGTTTAGGGGTTGGGGTCCCCCTATTGCGGGAGACTGCGATAAATACATGTGTCTCTGGTACCAAACCCTTTAAACTAGGTCTGTCCAAATATAAGCTGGAAACAATAAACTTACTAGCCTCAGCCAGAAATCTAACCTGCAGCCGACAGCTTGAACTTATAAACTTTACCCCGTGCACCGGCTAAGAGTTTACGCTTTACGGTTCAGGTGTTATTACCCTAAACCCTAAACTCTCTTCCCCAATAACCAGGCTCAGGCCTAAACAAGTTTAAACTTTATTATCGAGACCCAAGAAGGAAGCCGAAAAAGTGTAAAGTTCTTCTATTGGCTAAGTAAGTAAGCCCACAGTTATCATAAACCTAAAAAAATCCTCAACCCTACTTTATCTGAATGACCTAAACTGGCTGGCCTTGCTACCTCCACACAGGAAGCACCTGGGATGGTCCAGTGGGGGGAGGGGTTAGGGTTCAGGGTTTAGGGCCCCAGAAAGCAGACATACATAACATAGGGACCCTAAGCCCCGCCCCCTCAGAACAATACTGTCGCAAGACACACATTCTGCACTGCACAAGCGTATGTTAGGGTCAGGCCTGGACCTAAACCCCAACGAGGCAAACTCTAGCATTGGAGAGGCCGAACACTCCATTGCAGGGGGAAGTGACTACATGCGGGTACTGGCCTATTATACAGCCCCCTGAAGGCATGATTCCACTAGAATCCTGATTGTTAGGCACCAGCGGTTTCTTCCGTTCTTTTCTCAAGTGCCCCGAAATACCATAATGCTTCTTCTTTGCTAAGGCCCTGGAGCTGTTTTTGAAAAGGACCCACAGCACCCCCAAACGCAAACTTCTTGTGCAAGCGTACCTCGGATTTCATTTTTTATCGGTAGAGAAGGTGAAACTCCAACAAAGACCCCCCGCAACCGCTTAAATTAATGAAAATGCCCGCGCGAGCTGACCTCCATGGCATAGCACGGATTGACGCACGTCGGCGTTAAAACCCGCTTCCTTTAAGGCCCTGCTAACTTTTTAGGGGATTACAATACCATCCCACGCACAGGTACTTTCCCGAGGGTTTAAGGAGCTAATGAGGACTATAATGAGGCTTCGTAAGGCCTAATAGAACTCTACATCTGGGGCATACGAGCGGGGGTGTACTATTGCAACCCCTAACTTTTTTCACCTGCAACGATGAACACTCGATGCATGGTGCCCTGCCGACATTGCAGGCAAGGGCTACATCATTCAGGGCGATGCATCTGGAGATGCTTGAATTTTGTCTTGGACGCGGAAAAACACATGCGGGCCTCTGGATTTCATCAGGCAAGGTATACATAGGCTGAGCATCTCTAGGACACGAGCCACTGTCAGACAAATTCCATCCTACTAGCGGAGCCGCCTACCGGGACGTGTGCGGTTCCGCTTTCCTGCCCTACGATGGGACCAGATGTATATACAAAGGAAAGCTCCGAAGTTAGCTTTTACAGGTGAACTTTGCCGTGCGGTACCTTCAAATGACGGTGCAGGCGCACAGCCTGCTGACTGCCTGCGCATGGCACATGAAGCAAATCACTGACAGGAGGTCAGGGCGACCAAAAACATCCTTGCGCCCTCCTGCTGGTTGTCAGCCTATGCAAGCCTAACGGGTGACAGCAACAGGAGCTGTTCTACTTACGTAACCCAGTAGATCATATGGGGTTCCAGAGATAAGGGATTCTCTCTTGGGGGTCGTTACTCTCAAGATTCTAATAGTGTGGGTATATGATTTGTGAAAACCCTCCTTCTTGGCAATCCGCTTCTCGGCTTGCTTGAACAGCTCGCATCTCGTCTCTTTTGGAGCAGGGGTTGACGCATAGATTGCTTGGGGCGCAGGTGCGGAACATGGAGCACAGGATCTGGAGGTTTCTGAGAGTGCTTTAGGGTGGAGCTTTGTGCCATGCGTCACTGATGACACATGACACTAGCATGTTGAAGTTCCACGAATTACATCAGCAAAGGTTCACATCAAGTAGGTCGCCGGTCATCTTGGAAAAATTGAGTCCCCTGCAGGGTCGTTATCCAGGTGACACGTGGCCTGCGTCGTCGAAAAAAGCGTGGATGATATGCTGTGGTGTGGCAGGTTCCTTTCCGGCAACTGATATCTCTGAGGTGGTGGTGTCGAACTTGCTTGGTAAGATGAATTGCCGTTCTGGCTCTTCTTGGAGCCACGCGGTGGGAAATGCCTGTGGCCACAAGATCTAAACCGAAGCAAGTGAGTAACAGGGATGAGAACATCAACTGGGTTACTGTTTGAGGAACCTAAGTTATGCTACCAAAGTGGGTGTATGTTGAAATTAGTCTGAATCCCGTAGTATAGTGACTTAGATTAAGTTCCTAAATTGCTTACTGGCTCAATGTAGGGAATCAGGGAATATAATCCCAATATAACTTCTCTCTCTCAGAGCTCTTGAGTCCGGGGAATAATATGATGTACTCCCTTATTCCCTGCTAAGCCCCAGGAAGCCATTCGAGCAGTTCTGTTCCAGCCTCGACCTCTCCAGGCCAAGGTGCTCATCGAATTTAGAAACCTGGGTTCGGCTCAAGTTCCACATGTAAGCTACTGTCAAGAGTTGCTTTTGCCATGTCTATTTAGCCGTTTTTACCCACTGCTCATAGGTAAGGCCCACTGTGGACAAAATCAAGAGCTTCGGGCTCACGGTTTAGGGTGTAGAGTTACTATTAACCAGGTAATGAATGGACATGGGTTCCTTATTAAGGAATCGATGAGGGACTACGCTAAACTACCAAAGGGGCCCCTTACGTCCACCCTTAATGGTCCGTTTCGTAAGCGGAATTATGAAAGTAGCTCATGTGAATGATCACCCCACTTGCTTCGGAAAGTGGGAAGGACTGAAGGTTCTTTGCATTAAGCACTATCAGCGCACGAATCCCAAACAAAATCAAGAGAAGCGCAGGAGAAAAATCGACGAGTACTTAGTTGGCCTGGGAAGAAGCTCAATCTTGGCGAGTAAATCCTGTATGTATCATATAAACCTACTTGATAAGCATTTGGCTACTTCACGGCCCATCTAAGTACTTGGAGGGTCAGGGGGACTTAGTAAGTGGGCTAATGATGGGGATAACTAGGGTTTCTAGATCAGTTACAGGGCTTATTAAGCTATTTACTAAGTCTCCCTGACCCTCCAAGTAGTTCGAGCAGGAGGGCTGACCTTCTCACGCTGGAGCTAAAGGAACCGCAGCCACACCCTTTGAACAGACACTTGAAGCAAGTCGGAATTCTAAAGAGGCTACGTAGGGTTTTATATAGAAATATGGACAAGAAAATGGAAACTACTGTTCACAGGGCTTCTAGTGGGGTCTACAATTAAGGATTATACAGGGATAATGGAAAGGAACTTGGAAACTACTTCAAAACATGCTATTTATTGGGATTCTATAGTGGGTTGTGGGCTGTTCTCAAAATTATGAGCCTCTTTTGGCTATAGGCTATATTACAACACCTATTATTTAGGGGCAAGAAAAAAGGGAACCTAATTTCAGGAACTACCCTCGCGTAGGGGATGTTGCCAGTAGTTCGCCTTTAGTATTCTTAAGAAAGCCCTGGCCAGTTAATTAGTTCCTCGAAGCTCCCCGAACCCTGATAAACCCTCAACCATAAGCCTTGCGCCCGAGGTGCCAGATGATGGCGATTTCGACAAGGAATGTGCTGCCACTTGGCTAAAAGGAGCCTGATTTCAAGGTCTTGAAGGTTTTTTGTTGTATTCATGGGGCTTAAAGTCGTAGGAGACGGCTAAAGGTCTTGCCCCTCAGCATAAACCACAAACCCTAAATTGTTCAGGATTTTGGCTTGAAATCCTTTACGTACAGCATCATGGACGCAAGCCTCTGATATGCTACCAGCTTACACACTAAACTGGAGGTCAGGGTTTTGGACAGCTGTGATTGTAATGAAGGGACTTTGGTGGGAACCCCACACAGGGAACCCCAAGAAAATGGTAAGAACATCAGGGACTTTTTGTAAGGTGTTGCATAGCGCCACTTGCGGAGGAAACAGGGCCATGCTTCGAAAGTGTTGTATATGGTCATGCTACAAAGGCCCCTGGCATGCCGAAACTGGATGCCTCCATGGAGGGCTTGGCCTTAAACAGGGTTACCTCTAACGGAGAAACCTGTTTATGAAAGTCCCGGCGCGCTGATACATCTCCCAAATGGACCCTTCACAAGGGACCAATAGAGTCGACCTGTGGTAGTCCCCCCAGCCTGCCATAGTGGTATAATAGGATCATAAGAGGAACCTAATATAATCACTATTATCCCTTCTAGTCGGTATGGCTGCGTGGGGGGGTCCACCTATGGGCTAAACCCCTAAACCCCAAACCCCAAACCCTAAAACCCTAAAGCCCTAAGCCCTCAAACCCTGAAACCCTAAAACCCTAAACCCGAGTAAAGACTCCTTTTCTGCGACAGTCAAGCCGGGCCGCCAAAGGCAGCCCACTGCAGCAAGTGAGCGTAACCTGCACGCAGAAAGACTGCCTTCCCATGTATAAGGGGGTTCTCGGAGTAACCCTAAACCCTAGCGCGAACCTAAACCCCAAAACCCTAAATTCTACATCCTAAACCCGAACCCTAAATCTTAATCCCTAAACCTCACACCTTAAATCCTAAACCCAAACCCGAAATCGCCAATCCCTGAACCCCACACCCTTTAGAACCCAGACTCTGCACCAGGATCAGCTGGGACTTTGTCACAAGGCGCCCCCAAACCCTAAACCCCAAAGCCTAAACTTTAACCCCAAACCGCAAACCCTAAACCATACTTGGTAGTTTCCCTACATAAGGGGACCCTAATATACTATAATCCTTATTATGTGGACCTAAAATGGTACTCCTAATTTTGGAAAACCCTACTTCTGCCTTTTCATCATTGGGGCAGCAATTTCCTGCCAGGTTGGCTTCTCGGCACCTCGAGATGTTGCAAGGATTTGGTATCATAGGAATCTAGGGCTTAGGGTCAAAGATGTCAAAAGTGTAGTTTAGGGGTTTAGGGTTTTAGGGTTTAAAGATTTGGGGTTTGGGGTCTAGGGTCTATAGGGGTTACAGAGGGCCCGAGGGTCTAGGGTTTAAGGTTTAGGGCTTCGATATCTATATAATTATATATATGTATATAGACATCTATATACACATATACATATAGTGTGACAGTGGAAAAGAAAATGAAAAGCACGATTTGGCGTTTGAGGGTTTAGGGTTGGATAGTAATAAAGAAAAGACAATGGAAACTAATACTTAGCTGTCAGGGTTTAGGGATACAAAAACTCAAAAATCGCAAGTCAACCGGAAAAGAAGATGGGAAAACAAAACAATAAATACCTCGTGCCCAAGCAGATTTAGAAACGAAGACTCTACGTTCTTTATGTCTGGGACACTAGAAACCCTTTCACAGGTGTGTTGGATTTCAGAAACATCCTTTGCGCGAAAGATATGTGACATCTGAGCCAGATTCCAGTTCAAGCCGCTACATACTGTCATACGCTTCGCCAACTCGACTGTCCTCAAAAACTGTTATTGCCCGTACAGTTCAGCTGGGACGCGCAGGGTATGCAAGGCAGCTGCTGCCATTCACGCCCTGGTAGACTTGGAGGGCCTAAGTTGACAAGGGACGTTGAAGTTCCCTACCATGCTCTATATGTCTTCCCTATGCATTTCAGGCTGTTGCTTGCAATGCTAGGGTGCGGATAGTTCATGTTCGGTCCCCTGCAGAAACATCGGCAGTTTGGCAGCATCGAGCTCAGGCTCAGAAATGACAGCAGCTCTCATGATTGTGTCGGGCCACAGCGGCAGAGGGAGCAAGTGGCGGCATCGCCTGGAAATGCTGTAAATGCTGTCCAACTTGATCATGGTTCGGCTTCTTGCCTTATAGTCAGGCCTATGGCCGAGGGTTTGGGGCGGTTCCTGTGGTCTACGTAGTGTGTGGGGGTTGGCTTGGGTGTAAAGGCAAAGCTGGCTATTAAGTTGGCCGCGGGCTGCCTGGCTACGACATGCGCAGGTCAGAGTACTTCTTCAGCAAGCTTTGTGAGGTTTTGCCTGCAAGGCTTCAAAAAATCTGGGTTGCTCAGGATCCGGGTAGGTACGCGGTTGAGGGTTCTGGGTTTAGGGGAGATACCTCCCCGACTAACATGGAACATGAAAAGGGTCCCCACAAAGACCGGAGCCATGTAGGACAATGAGCCATGTATCGGGGTTCCATGTTAGTTTGGGAGATGGTATGACCGGCAACTTGGGGATGTTTCTGTATTAGTTCAAGTCTTATCCAGAGTACAGCCCTCATAACATGGTCCATAACACCTAGCCTGCTTCTGTACACTCCCTATGAGATCCCCATGCACAAGATGTACTCACACAATCCCCCTACTCCTCCCCATGAGCCCTGGAACCCGCAACCCTACATGTTTCCCAATGATCGGCAGTCAACCTTTGCGCAAGCCCTATTGGGGGATGGAGGGGGTAGCATGCCAGCCACTCTATGAGCAGCCCCTCATGCCCTATAGCCTGAGACTATGCACCCCTACCACAAATTCAAGCCCCCAAGTCCCAGAAACAGCCCGGTATACAACC
The DNA here is from genome assembly GCA_905231905.1 of Symbiodinium pilosum. Classification (NCBI taxonomy): domain Eukaryota; class Dinophyceae; order Suessiales; family Symbiodiniaceae; genus Symbiodinium; species Symbiodinium pilosum. The sequence continues at coordinate 10,590 of CAJNIZ010003199.1, read as the reverse complement.
CGACAAAACACAATATGTTTGGACATACATCTTAATTAACATATGACGAAATCTGTGCGTACAAAGTATGTCTGCATGTATGTATGTCTGTATGTATGTAGGTAGATCAACGCACACCCTCTCCAATCCCCATGGGCTGTACACCCTCCATCCCATTTCCCCCCATAAAAACAAAAGGCCCCAAGGCCTCAAACGGCGACCCCGGAAGGGTCATCTGCTTCCTGCTACGATTTAGGCTGTGACTTACTGCAGGGATGTAAAAAACCAAAGTAGGGGGTTGCATAAGGTCTGGGCTTTAATGAAGAAGGTGAAAAGCTGGGGTATTGGGGCTTGGGGGCTAAGGGTGCAGGGGCATAATTCATGGGAAGACAGTCATGAAGGGAAATCAAGCCGCAACTGGCGGAATGGGGTCTAGGGTTTCAAGGCTGAAAAAGCGGCCTTACTATTTTTCAATAAGGTTATGGCCACATACTTCCCAAGCTGGCGGGATCCTCAAGTTACCACCTTTGTAAGAAACTCATTTCTTACGGTTTAGGGCTTAGGCGAACCATACACCAGCTACAGTCAGTGTCAATGCTTCCCAGAACAATTAATGGACATGGGTTCCTTAACAGGGAATAGAATATAAATAGGGAGTATATATTACTAAACTATCAAGAGGACCACCTGCGTCCGCCCTTTATGTTCCCTTGGTAACCCTATGTTTGACTTTAGCTCACATGGAGATGAAGGTGCCTGCGAGTGCGTTGAAGGAAGAAGCATGCCTGAACGCAGCCTCTCTCTAGAAACCCTTAAGCACTAAACCTACAATGTGGAACTAGTCTCCTGCAGGAACAACGCATGAGGAAAAAATCAGGAAAGAGACCGCCTTAGTATGTGGGCCTTTCAAAATCCCCTATGCAAGCGTATCCCCTGCAGTGCACGGGCGTTCTGTTCTAGTACCTGTACTTGACTTAAATGCGCACACTGTTTTACACATGTTGGCATGGTAAAAGGGGAGGATGACTAGCTTAAATGACTCCCCTGAAAAACATCTCGACATGTTCATGGACGCGGAAAATCTCCACATCCCAGAAACACCGTGGCAGTAAACTCAAACACCGCCCTAAAGCGTATACTCTGTAAACCCTGCACGCTCCACTCTTTAAACCCTAAACCGCCTCAACCGTATACCCTACTCAGACGCAGCCTCTTGTAGACACTGACGGTGTGCCCAGGTTGGCTGGTCAAGGTCGAGCAGCTTGCTGTCAAACGGCACCTTGCCATGGTCCGGGTATACTACTTGGGTAGTTCCCAAAATTAGGGTCCCATGTTGGTACCCCTAAAATAAGATGCCACAATATAATTCATAGCCAAAAGGGGCCCATAAGTTTGGGAACTACCCATACAACCAGAGCCATTGGGATGCAGGAGACTGGAAAGAATTGCTAAGATGCTGGTCAGGCTCCAATGCTCGCCACCAGTCGCCCACATGCTGAAGAACATGCACCTGGGCTAAATCACAAGCCACCAGTCGCAAGGACCGTGCCGCCACTCTAGAATTCCTACGAAGCCTATGAGCCTAGGTGAGAACAGCAGTTTCGTTACAGTTCAATGTCCAAAGGCCCCCACTCTCTAAAGGTTCAGGACGGCTGAAAGTGTGGTCAGCTGCTCTCGTCAGACAGTAATTACCCAGTCACGAAGCGAAGCAAAATCAAACGTGTCAAGCTGCACATGCCCTTCACGGTGTAGACCCGTCAAAGAACTCACACCCAAATACATGATGAATCCAGGGCATAGCCAGCGTAATCAACGGAAACAATTCCATCATACAGTCAAGTGCTCGCCAAGATATGAACTCTACATGAAAAGTCTTTTTCCGGGATGAGCCACATAAGGTGAGATTACTATGCGCAAAAGGAGGACCTGACCTTATTACTCTGTGTGATAATTTGCATAAACACAGGCAACCCAATCAATATACAACCCCCCCCCCTCCCAAAAAAAAAACTTCTTCTAGCAACCTCAGACATGGTATCCCCAATTTCCAGAAATTCTTATATCGAGGACAGAACCATCTCCATGATGATAAGCACTACCCATGTGTGATACCCATCGGCCTGGCTTCTGTAATTTTACAGAAGAATCATGACCCTGAGCAACACCATCTGAGCTACTTAATAAGCACTATAACACTCCCCTACAGTTCTAACCCCCTTTGAGGAGTTTAGACTTCAGCTTAACTAGATTTTGCATTTTGGGATCTAAAGCCCCAAAAAATTGGGTACTTTGACCCTCCAGATGATGCGGATTTCATCCTACTTTTCCAAGTCTAAACCCTCAACTCTACATGTATTTGTGTTTGACGGCTCAAGTTCCCTCTGCCCCAACACAAGCTTTTGCAATCCTTGGCACGTGCCTTCTCCTCAGTTCTCAGGGTGTAGAGGGGCTTTAAGGTTTAGGGTTAACCTTCTGGGGGTTGGGGGCTTGTGGAAAACACCGCCGTTCATATCTGTCACACAGTTGTGCTTTCCGACATCAGAACCCTAAACCCTATAGTCCCCCTTACGTAGAGAGAATATAGGGTGTATGGGGATCTTACCATAATATGCCCGAAGCCATATTCTATCTACTTCAGGGGCCTATAAATCCAAACCCTTTAAGATTGCCTTTGGGAATGGAATCTTCGGAGGCAGGCCTCTTGTCCTACTTGAAGGTTCACCCAGGTAACTGCAACAAACACACTGACTACTCCGCTTCTACTACGGGTGGCCTTGAAGCAGTAAGCTCCGCATCAGAAGCACGGAAGAAACCTTCTGGTGTTCTATCCCTAAAGGCAGAGATTTAGAGCTAACAAGCCCACCTTGAGAATACAGACTCCGATTTCATCGACATACGTCCGCCCAGCATATTTACCCATTGGAGTTGTATTGGGGATTATATTGAGTTAATGGAAAAGAAAATGGATACCATTGGGCTTATATAGGCTCATATAGGGATTATAGTATGGATATGTGAGAGAAGGGCAGCTACGAAAGGCTCCGAAGCATGAGGGGCCAAACCACTAGATCCTAAGATTCAGTTTCCACATGCCGTGGGCTGTCGCCGACCACAAACCGTCTTGAACAGCGGCAATTGCATGAATGTATAGTTATACATACATAGATCCTCTTCAAAATTGCTGTATGAATGCCTAGCGTTAGGGTGTCCTTGTGCCCGCCCTCGCGCCGTCTTGCGTGCGCGCGGAGCTTTCAATGCATTGTCTAACTATGAGCATGGTCAACTTGTGTGTGGAATGAGTTGTCCTTGCGCCCGCCCTTGCACGAGCTTAGGCCCGCATGAGTTTTGCAACCCCCTGCAACACCCTACCGCCGCCGCTTTAGAACGGTATCCATATACACATACATTCTTATATGTATGTATACGTGTGATTATTTCTAACCATCTAAACCAGTATATGGCCGTTACGTCAGGGGCAGCAGTCGAGGCACTGTTTCCTAAAGATGGGCTCCTCGTCATCTGATGCCCCGGAAAACCCCAAAGCCCAACGACAGCACAGAATCCTACTTGAACGACTAGACAAGAGAAATCCGGATTCAATGACTTCAACTCTCAGCCAGACAAAGATTGGAAAATGGAATATTCAACCGCAACGTCCTACATGCAAAAAAACTGAACTGGCCAACGCTTACCTGAGGGGTGGGTTCCAAAAAGGTCAGGTCTCCCTGGTCTCCCTTACATAGCTAAACTCTCCATTATTGGGGTAATATCCCTACATAACCCCTTTAAAGGGGCCTAGGGTTTCCATTTCATTTTACAATTTTCTTTTCCATTTGATTCTCCATTATTGGGGGTATATCCCCCTAAACACCCAAAAAAGACCACTACCTGCTGGAAACCCCCTAAACCCTAAACCCTAAACCCTAAACCCCAACCGGCTGCTGAGTCCAACAAGCCCAGCAAAAAAATTCTCTGGACACGACCAAACTGTCGGGTTTGAGGTTTACCCTAAGGGTCCAAGGACCCAAATACTAGGGTTTTAGGGCCCAAAATATTTTAATACTAATGGTATTTGGGCCCTAAATAACCCTATCATTTGGGTCCTTGGACCCCTAGGGTTAGGGTTCAGTGCAACTGCGGTTGAGCAACTGTCGCACTTGCCCTTGCAGTCGTGAAGCCCTGCCACAAGGCTCTCTGAAAATCGTGGGTGAGAAATGCCTGTAATAGAATAGTACTAATAAGAATATTAGTAGTAGTAATAGTAGAAGTAGTAGTAATAATAATAGTAGTTAGTAGTAGTAGTAGTAGTAGTAGTAGTAGCAGCAGCAGTAGTAGTAGTAATGGTAGTAATAAAAATATTGCATTTAATGATCGTGAGTAATTAATGGACATAAAAACCGTAATACTAAAGTGTGCCGTTGGGACCTCCCCGCTTAGACCCTTTCTGGAGGACTGAATAATCCCGCTTGGGAATTTCTCCAGTGACCACTGTTCTAAACAACACCGCTACAAAAATTCCTTCACTAGGTTTTCCAGAAACCCAGTGATACTACAGGTACCCTTTTTCCCTACGGTCTCCTTCAATAAGGAAACCCAAAATAAAAGAGAATGAGCTGCTACTGGGGTACCTATTTTAGAAACCCATATGCCCCCCCCCCCCAGTGGCGAGACCCCCTTCTAGCACAGGACGACAGACACCTCTGCCCCTGCACCTGACTTGCATCGACGACAAGCCCCCATAAACGACCCACAATAACGCATTCTCCCAGTTTCCCTTTCAGTTTCCATGTTATTTTCCATTTGCTTGTCCGTTATTGGGGCAATATCCTTGTATACTATATACCCCTTTAAAGGGAAAGCCCATCGTTCCTGCCCGTATCACTAAAACAAATGCGCATTGCTACGCACATGGCATTGCCTAGTGCTGCTAATCGAGCATGCTTGAATACAGCTAAGTTGGGTACTGCCCCCACCCAGTTACAGTCTATATTAGGGGTCCTATTAAGGGCTATATATACCCATATGTTATTATCCAACTGTTACTGAGGGGGGGCAGTACCCAATAGCTAAGTGTCAAGGGTGTGGCAGGGGCCCTTGCATGCTCTGGCTTTGTGAGTACATACCCCACGCGTTTGACAAGGGTGTCTACTCGCAGCGACCCCCTTTGAGCTATAGTCTGAACCCCAAGTATCGCCCCTAATAAGCCCTATAGTAACTCCGTATCTATTCCCCTAGATGATCCCCTTTAAGGAGTTTGGACGATAGCTCATGTGAAAGCAGAAGCATTCAGGCCTAACGAAGGACCATCGTAGGAGGATATGTCCTCAGGACCACGGGTTGCACGACTTGCTTTAGGGTCTAGGGTGGGCCCCAAGATGCCATCCCCTTTCGCCCAGCAAGGATATGTGTGCATGGACCTGACCAAAGCCTGTGAGTTGGAAATAGCTATGGTACCAGTGAGAGGTTCTAATCTCCCGCGATCCTACTGTGGAGAATGAAGATTTGAAGATCTAGAAGTCTAGAAGTCAAAAAACCGACGGATCCAGAGCCACTAGCTAAACCAGTACGTGGATTCCCTAAACAGGGGGACTCCAAAACAGATACACAAATTTTGGGAACTCTATGACTGGATCTCCATGCCTGGATCCTCACAGCATGCTCATTCCAAATACATTCTCGCTTACTGTGACCTCCCGTGAATGATTTGTGTGCGTGACTGTTGCTTGCTAGGCGGCTTCATTCTTGCTGCGAACTGAGCAAGCGCATCTTGAGCAGACAAGTTCAAGTGACGGAACAATTCCCTGTTTTCCGTGATACCGGCACGTTTCGATGTCAGACTTGCGGCGGGTTACACTTCGCATCCGTGGTGTCCAACATGCGAAGTTTAGCTGCCATGTAAGCTGAGTGTCACGGAGGAAGCTTGTGACAACATTCGAAGAGTCTATATGTGGCTTTGAACTTGCAGAACCCTCAAACACTCTAATTAGATCGAAGGTTTACCGCTAAACCCTGATGCTCAATTCAAACACTCCGGATGCTTCTGCCTGAAGTCCGAAAAAAGAATGCACCTACAACCTACAGCCGTAGCAGTGCCAGGTCACGTCACAAAACGAATCTCCCGAAGAGGCCTCGTTGCTGGATGTGAACATTCTGGTCAGGTCGTGGCTTGGGAGGAACGCTGTAGAGTGTTGGGAAGCCGGTTCTGCTCGCTTGCCCTACAACTGCAAGTACCCAAATGATGGGGTTTTTGTTTAACTGGAGCCCCAACATGTGGTCACTTGGGGGCTTTCCCAAAAGTAAGGGTACTTTTGGCAGGTCTCCACAGTAAAGACTGTAATAATGGGGTTTGATGTTGGGGTCCCCCTACTCATGGAAACTAAATCTCTAAACCCTATGATAACCGAACGATATCCCTATAACATGCCTATGTAACCCACTCCAAGGTACCCCTAAACTTGGGAAACCCCCATGTGGGCGCTTGGGTCCTAAACCCTAAACCTTGAACTCTAAAGCCTAAACCCTGAACTCAAAACCCTAAACCCTGAGCTCTAAACCTAGGCCCCCACTTGGGCCCCAGGTTTGGCTGAGGATGGCGCGACAGCCTCGTAGGCGGAGAGATCTTCACAGCTGCGTGGGCCCACCACCTCGTGCGGATATAGTCCCCCTCAGGTAGATAGAGTATGGGGTTTAGGGTTTAGGGATATAGCCCCCTTAAGTAGATAGAATATGGGGCATATGGGGATCTTATTATAATATACCCAAAGCCATATTCTATGTACTTAAGGCGGACTATATCTCTTTTTTAGCATCGATATCTGGTTGTTTGAGGCGTAGGGTTTGGGATTCAGGGCTTAGGGCCCCAATAAGACCCCCAGGCTTTGGAATCCTTAGTATAGCGACTCCCCAACCAGGAGGTTCCAAGTGAGGGGTT
>CAJNIZ010003198.1:2239-24208 GCA_905231905.1 Symbiodinium pilosum | reverse complement strand
GCGCAACCTCAAAGCGCTCCAGGGGCCTTCAGTGGCTAATAATCCCTCCTCGCTAAACCCTAAACCCTAATCCCCAAAAATAAGGGTACCCTACACAGGAAACCCTTTAATAAAACAGAGTATATATGGGCCTGTGCGAAGCTTTCACTCTTCGTTTTTTCAAGGGGCCTCCAGGCCAGGGTCCAGGGGCTTCCAGGGGCCTCCAGGGCCCTCCAGGGGCCTCCAGGAGCCTCCAGGGTCCGGCCAAGCTTCGGGTATGTCTGCAAGAGGGAGTAGAGGGGGTTTTTAAAGGGATCTGAACGCCCTGAGGCTGGATGCCTCGGCGAATATGACCGAAAACCAAGAGGAGCCCATAATTTTGAGAATAAACTATATAGGGGAATGGAACAGAAAATGTAAAGAGACATTTTATCTGTAGATGCGCATGTGTGAAATAATTAGACGCTTGGGTGTTTGAGGAGTCAGGAGTGTGAGCATTCCCTAAACTCTAAAGCCCCTAAACCCTAAGCCGTAAGCCTTGCGTCCAGCTTTAGGAGTATTCCGGGATAGTTAAAAGCGTAGCGCCTACCACGGTTTCACATACTCCCTACAGTATGCCGAACAGTTCCCAGGTGTTTTCAGGCCTATAAACGGCCTATAAACGAGGGGCAGATACGGGTTATACAGAGAGCATCAAGAGATTCTGCCACGTCTGAGGAAATTCCCAGTATCTCCCCTTAAAAGCCCTACACCAGTCCCCTATTGCTAAGCTTTTGTCGGCCTCCCAAACCAGAGAAGTGAATGAAGAGTTCCTAGTAAATGCCTCCGCATTGCAGTCCCTGGTCTGGTCCCTAGCTGTTCCGGGGTGATGGCAAATTCAGATTGCTACCCTTTGTTCCCTTCTGGGTGTCCTCTTTGTATTTCATGATCTACGCAACACTGCACAAGCTACCCTTTTTCTCCCCATGGATTGCAGGATGCAGCAGACAGACTTTGCAACGCGCATCCCTGTCGTAATAGCACATCATTCTACTGGACAGCTGCTCAGCTATGTTTACGGAAAATGCCATGTGGTAATCCTTCACGAGGGCCCCCGGGATCCATCATAATCCCTGTGGGTGGCAGTTTTTAGAGTAGCCTTCTCTGAGTTGCTTTCTGCATGCGTAAACCCAAGCTCTATAGACCTTAAGCCTTGAACCACACCCCTAACCTAGATGCCTAAACCCCCAAACCTAACCCCTAGCTGACCCTGAATCGTTTGTCTTGGTGCATCATCAGCTGTCCAGTCCAAGGTCGTTGCCCGGAGGCAAAATACCGTTTCTCGGGAACAGTTCGAGGCAACGGGCCTTTGCCTGTTCAGGGTTAAAGGTTCAGGGCTCAGGATTTAGGGTTTAATGCTTCAAGGTCTTAGAGCTTGGGACTCGAAAACCCCTACTACCGCATGCCCTTGATAGTACCGTAGTTTAACAACCACATATTTCATATTTGGGAGGTCGAGGTAATTCTTGAATCCAAGCCCCCACACAATCAGGGCCCCCCAACCCAAACCCCATCAGCCATGGACGGGCTATCAGGGCCCACTGGGGCTACGGGGACCTGGGGGCCTCCTTGCAGGGGGTCCTTATCAGCCCCTGCACCTACTTTAAACTTATGGGTAGCTTAAGGCGGGGTCAAGCCAACTAAATGAGGTGATACGTATACCTATTCAATTTATAGCCCACCTGAACAGCTACCCATGAACCTCCAACAAGTTGCTAAAAGCTGCACATCGCATCCTTGCATGCATTTGCGCTAGGTACGGAAAACCCAAGTTACAACCAGGTCCTATCGCATGGCCTTTTCTGAGTGCTCTAGAATTATAGATGGCATTAGTATTCTGTAAGATAGCTCGGCTCTTCAGGGTTCAGGGTTTAGGGTGGCATACAGTCTGGTAGTTTCCATGACATTGTCCGCTTAATTCTCCACTATTCTATCCTTAGACCCTCTTTACCCTGTATATCCCCTACCTGGCGTCCCAGACCCGAAATCCAAATACTGCAGTAGCCCCCATGCATCCCTACATGTCGTTATATACCCCTAAATTTCGTAACATCCTCTACCCATGACTCATTGCTAAGAAAGAGTCGGAGACTTGATCCTGAACCAATGCAGCATGCAGGTTCAGCCTCCTGTAGTATGCAAGTCAAACTTCAGTTTAGATTGGGCACCCTTGAGATTAAGCCCTATAAACCCTGATACATACCTTCATTCCCACTCTCCCGCAACTATTCTGCATCCTACAGGATCCATCTGGGTATTAGGGTTTAAGGCACATCCTTAGGCCCCAAGGGGTTCCCAAATGATTGTTCAGGGCCCAAGTATACAGTAAGTATACTACATAGCTACATGGGCCGTTTCTGCATGCCAGCATCACGGTTTAGGGTTGACAGTAGCGCTCTCTTTGCACTCGTAACAGCCGCAGCCACAAATAGAAAAGTTAGATGGGCATGTGCCATTCGAGAGTTTCCACAAATTCAGGGCTTCCTTTTAGACCAAAGTATTTCTTAATCCTCATTCTGGGGGCTTCCCAAGAAAAGGGATGACTGATTTTTGAAACCCGCATTCCTCTGTGTGCAGAACTCCCTGAAAACCTACATGCGCCAAGCCCCACGGCTTGTACCAAGCGTCCGTTTTTGGACAGGCAGGTGGCCTACCCAGAGGGCCCATGTGCCAAGAAGTATAAGAGTGGGGTAGTAGTAGCCGTAGAAAAGGTTTGGAGTAAGTATATGATTGTTAAGTATTTCTAGGGCTAGCCAAACGTGGCATCGCCTGTATGCAACTTCTAGGAAAGCTGTTCTTGAAGAACTACCTCACAGCATTGTTGACGAACTACCGCATCTGCCAATTCTGGCAGTCAAGACACTTCTACATATCCCCAACTGGAAACCCTAAACCCTGCATACCCTACATACCCTACATGCCCTAGCCCTAAACCCTCAACCCTACATACCCTGACAAACCCCCAACCAGAAAGACTCATACGCATTGGTCCTCAGGACGAATGCTCTAGAACCCCAAAATGTACCATGTGATCTGCAGTCTAAACTCCATAAAAGGGGGGGGGTTAGGGGGTTCTATAGGATCTATAGTCTAAACTCCTTAAAGGGGGGAGGTATTTAGACTCTTTCCAAAGTACCCTCAGGGCCCCTAGCAAATCCTAAGGGCTCCCAATAGGGAGAAACCATGGACTTCAAACCCTGAGCCTTCAATCCTAAACCTTAGAGAGGAGGCCCTGAACCCTAAAGGGGCAATCCCTCAACCCTACATATCCCTACCACCCCGCTGATAAAGGGCCCTATTCAACTGTTGGATGACTATTAATTTACGGCCCCTATTTAGGGTATGTCAAAAAGGCGACCATCCTGTAACAGGCCCCATATCATGGTAGAGTCCCTAAACCCAAACCCCTAATCCCCATGTATGCCCATGACCCCTTTAAAGGAGCTCCTTTAGATCACACTACAGTAACATCCAATGTCCCTCAAAGGCCTCCGTGCGACAAGCGCTCGAGGCTTTTGCCTCTGGGCAGCTCAGCAAGGCACGCCTTGTGATCGTGGGATCTGGGGTTTGGGGGGAAGGGTTGAGGGTTCAGATGACGGTTTGGGGGTAGGAATTCAGGGATGAGGGCTGAGGGTTCAAGGACAAGAGGAGTGAGAAAATGAGTCTATGCAGGACTGTCAAGGTCTATGTGGGCCTTGTCTAGGATTGTTAGAGGGATCCGTTCCCTTCCCCCGCCATCGCAAGGTTGGAGATTCCTATATGGAATGTTTCCTAGGTTTCAGATCCCAAAAAGCCATGTTGGAACCCCAAAACCACCCTATTTGGGCACTTAAACTTCTAGGGTTCTAGAGCACGAAGAACCCCAAGTTTTGAACAGAGCAGCCATTTGAGACTTTGGATCCCTTGAGAAATTAGTCAGTCAAACAAAGCCAGTTTTTGTTGATGGAGGAATTCCCGCACCGCCTTAAGAATGCGAATTTTCGGAAGTAGTTCATGGACTTTCTTGCAAGATTTTCTCCAGCAACAGTCTGTCTAGGATGTGCCTAAGGAGGGGGTGAATGTTGTATAAAACCCTAAACCCGTCCACCTTGGACAACCTTGTGAAGTACTTGGGAGGATTAAGAATTTTGGGCGGTTGCCGGGATACCTACCTCCCTTCAACTACCCATAGCTTCAACCACGCAACGCTCACGGACAGTCTAAGGGTCAAGGGGCCAGGGAGCCAAGGTCGGTTTAGGACATCAAGCTTGTAGCACCCCTAAACAATGAACCTTAAATCTCTCAAACCAAAGAACCTTAGCTTTCGCACGTCTCAACCCTCGCAAATCTACATCTGAAGATCAGACCCTGAAATCTTCGAACCAGGTTGTTCTGGCGCGGCGCATGCTGCTGGACCTAACTGGCGAGCAGGCTGGACCCAATCAGGGAATAGCAGCCGCAAAGAAAGAAGGATTGAGTTTGTAGGTTAAGAACCTTGCCTGAACCAAAAAACACTTGACACGGACCAATTTTCTCCAATATACATAAAGAGCATACATCTACCCAGAATCTGTACAATACATCCTTGTAGCTACAATTACCCGAACAGCAAGTACGTGAATTTACAAATTGGGTACTCCGTGACCCTTCGGACTTCGAGTCGGGGGAAGGTGATGAGCTCATCAAGGGATAGCCGCAGGCAGGACACTTGGACCCTGCAGGCTCCCGAGCTCCCTTACCGCTGACACTTTGCACGTTGTTGCCAGCACAGTGGGCATTTTGCAACGACGACAATGGGAAGCGCCGTGCCCAACTTCTTGGGAGAAAGCGGCCAGAAGTTCATGGTGAGTACGAGGCTGAAGATGATGGGAGCTGTGAATCTTATCCGAGTAGCAGCTTCAAGCACTGGAGTTCAAATGTGAGTCAGGCTTTGCAAGGCCGAGAACCGTGATTTGGAGAAGGCTGCTCATTAGAACAAAGTGCAGTGCCTCAGGGTTAATGGAGAAACCAGCCAGCAAGAAATGGAATTGGAAACTTCGTTTGCATAGGGATTGTATGGGATTCAGGGGCGTGTCCAGGGATTGGGGTTATGTTATGTTACAGTTCTAAAAGTAAGTTTCGTAAACAGATGCTATTTGTATGCACCTCGGCCCAGCATTTTTGTCCTTAGTTGTTTAGTCTTCTGTGGTACCTCTTGCAGTCATGGTGCCTAACCCCAACAAGTAGAACATTTAGGGCCCATGTAGTGCTTTACACTCTAGGGCTGGCATGGTTCAGTTTCCAGCGCGGGGCGGGGGTTGTAGGGTGGCGTTAGTATCCAAGCTTCAGTTAGGATTTCAGGATTGAGCCTGGGAGGGTAGGGATTTGAAAGTGTTTCGGGTTCGGGGATCCAGGGTTTAAATGGCTTGGGTGGTATGGCTTCATGTTGAGTGTTTTGGATGCTGATAATTGAAGAGTATCTTGAGTTACTTCGAAAACTACACCCAAACTCTCAAAAGACTGAATCCTCAACCCGTTACCCCGAACCCCTACACCCCTAAACTCAAAACCTATACCCTCATTCTTGGGTTCTGAACCCTTTGAGGTTACTTTTTAAGGCTTTGAGTTCAAACGGACACGTTCTGTAGCTTGCTATTGCAAGCTAGTCCGGTTTAGGGTTTGAGATTCAGGTTGAGGGCCAATTCGGACCAGCAGGAGCTGCAGCATAGTGAGCTCCTGAGGCTTGAATGCTGGCTTCCTGGTTTCTAGGGTCAGAAGCTTCGAGAAGTTGAGACGAAGCCACTTGCCCTTCAGACCCAGCCCCCACACCACAGATTTCCGCAGGCCAAGTATGCCAGCACAAGCCTCTGATGCAGAAACTTCGCCCTAAATCTTGACTTGTGCAGAAGTGGACTGCAGCAAAGGAAGTGATCCTTCGTACTATCTGCCCTCTTCCACAGTGTAGAAAATTGGGAACAGCATGTAGAGTTACAGGGATCATGCTTTGCTGCTCCGTTCAGCTCAGCCAGGCTTACAATCTTTTGGAGCTGTTGAAGTAGTACAGGGAGCACCCCACTGCTGGAAGAGTTTGTTTTAGGGGTATGTTGTCGGCCCTGACACGGCACCCATGGTGGGGCGTCTCACGCCCACCACATGAGTTGTAGTCTAAACTCTTTAAAGGGGGATTGTATAGGGGGTTTTATAGGGGACCTTCTATAGGGATTATTAGAGGAATCATAGGAGTTTGGACCGTAGCTCACATATCTGTAGGCCTTATAGCTCTTGCTTTTCTGCCTGCCCTGTGCCCTATGTCCTGCCAATATATGAGAGGGATCTCTACCAAGGGACCCATATTTTGGAAACCCTAAATACATACCTAGAGCTTTTGAATAGCCCCTTGAAAGGGACTTCTGATACACGCCAGGACGCTGTAGAGCTTCTTCGGCAGGCAACGGGGCATGCGGTGTTGGAAGTTGCAGCTGTTCTGGGTCTAGGGAGGTCAAAGGGTCTATATTCCCAGGGTCCGCCTAATCTTCCACGCCAGCTAATGCATGGGGAATGATTGTGGGAGTGGAGACGTGTCAGAGAAATACATTTGTTGCAGGATAGATACCCTGATCCTTTCAACCCATGTGTCTCTTAACCCGCTTAGCCCTTTCCCTGAAAACCTTCTTCTCACCATGTGATTGAATGACCATCATGGTCTTCCAAAAAGTGCCCCCCCCTCGAGGATACATGTCTTCTCTAACTAGAACTATCCTTTGTCAATCATCCTGACCCTCTTTTTTGGATGCGTACCCTAAACTTGTCACCCACCCTAAAGCCTATCCTAGACCCTACACGTACACATCCTCTCTAGTCCTAACGCTGCTTGAATTTCCTTTTTATTCTTGAATCAGCTATGAGTGCCAGGCGTAAATACTGGATAATCGTAGCTCCCCCTACCCTGGTTACAATTTAGGACGTCCCTGTGTAGTCATGTGTACTGGTTTATGTACTTGTAAATGTACCTGTATATGCATGCCTATACTAAATAGTTTTTGTACTGTTATATATAGGTATACACCGGATAGCTTTTGTTTAACGATGTGTGTGTGTGTGCGCATGTACATATACTAGATCCTCCTTCAGTTCCGAGGTGCAGCCCGTGTTTTTGGTGTTTGTCTCTCAGGGTCGAAGTCCCTAAGAATCAGGTACTTGCCCAAACCTGCACTGTAGCCACTCTTGCCTAACTCCCAAGTGCGTGATTATTTGGTATCTGGATCCTGGGATTGACAACCTCTTGAATCGGATTTGCCAGTAAAGGCAGTCCTATCAGGCAGAGGCCCTTCGCCGCACCCCGCAGCAGTGTCTTTAAGTCAGGTCTGTAGCGCGCTTCTACTGTCAGGGAAGAACCCCAGTGAGGGATGAGACCACCGGTCTGTCAAAGCGTTTCAAGAAACAGTATCCGCGCATGCGCCTGTTGACAAGTTGCAGCAGCTCAAGCCAAACATTTTCTCGATGTTACACAATCTGCATGGCGACCACCCTTAGCCATCAAGTACAGATACAGCTTCAGCATATCAATTCCCTGGTTGCAGGAACTTTCCTGACAGTAGGTGTTTTTTTCCTGCCTTGCCTCGCAGCTTGAAGCACTTAGCGCGATGTGGGGTCTTTGGGACACCCAGGCCTCCAGGGCGTTGCTCAAAATTCATTGTTCCTACTTTGTGGGACCCTATGGTCACCAAGGGGCCAGGGAGCCTACTGATGTATATATATATATGTATATGTATGTATGTATGTATGTATGCATGCAAGGTGTTACGTAATCGGTGTGTGGAGTGGATATAATATGTTACCTCCACAAACCCATGTTTGTCATCCGTCTAGGACAGATCCTGTGACTTTGGGGTTGTAGAAGTTTGGGGATCCCCCCTAGTTTTAGGAATGTTCACTACATCAAGGCTTCGGTTGGGCGTGGAATTCTTGATGGACAAACCCTGCAAACCCTCAAGTTTACCATGCTACCAAAAATGCCATTGGTGTAGGGTGTGGGATCATGCAGGTTTTTGTCCATCAGCCATAAGATGATATTCGATAGGAAGGGCTTTTCTGTTGGAGTCTACCATAATTTCGGCACTGTGCAGATTACATTCACGTAAGTAGGAGTCCCGACAAGCTTGGCTTCACTCTCCCAACCGAACACAGCATCACTTCTTCTCCTTTCAGTGTGGCCCAGAGTCCTTCATGGTTTCCCGAGAGTCCGGGCCGTGTTCTGTAGGAACCCCAGCAAGGATCACAATTTCAACAGCCTACAATATGGAGTTCCATGTCAGCTTGCGGGAAGGTCGCCCTCGTCCGAAAATGCATTGCGAGTCCTCGGTTCTGTATAACACTAGGTAGACGAACACCCGACTTATAAATACAGGTGATATCCTATTATAACCCCCTTGTATTTGCCAGCGTAAGAGAGAAAGCATTTGCGTCGTAATCTACCTACCTAGTATGAAAATACCTCTCAGCAAGCAAAAGTCTCTTTTGCTGCCTAAGTTTCCCAGGATCCCCTGGACATCGTCCTCACAATGTCTTGTGTAAAAACCCTGACAAGGAGTCTATTCCCTGAAAAGTCCCTGAATCCCTAGAGATCCCAGTCACCAGTTGTAAGTAGCCTCTCATATCTCAACGTTCCGGAAGACCCCGTTCCTGTATTGCCCGGCCCAGGGTCTTTTGAAGGAAGGCTTGAGATTGAAGGTTCTTAGGGGATGATTGCAAGTTTGCTTTCTGAAAACAAGCTTCTGCGCGAATCCTAGACCCTAAACCCCTTAAGCTGTCACCGTATGCCCCTAAAACGTTCAACCCAGACCCTGCAAATCCGTGTCCAAGAAACTACCTATATTGGTTGGGATGACAAAAAGGATGACGTTCCGCCTCCGCCGCCAAGATCCTCCGTCTTTGCCTGGGCCTCAGGGATTGCAAGTCTAAAAGGGCTCTTTCCGAAAGGGCTGTCTGAATAGATTGTTTTTCAGCAAGCCCCTTTTCCCTGTTTGGGGTCCTAGGTTCCTAACTGAGCTCGGTTGTGCTGAAGATGGGAGAGGGCCCTTTATGTTCCGCCACAAACGATCCCAGTGGAGGATTGTAGTAGCCCGAGCCCTCGGGCGAT
Organism: Symbiodinium pilosum; assembly: GCA_905231905.1. Lineage (NCBI taxonomy): Eukaryota > Dinophyceae > Suessiales > Symbiodiniaceae > Symbiodinium > Symbiodinium pilosum. The sequence continues at coordinate 15,093 of CAJNIZ010003198.1, read as the reverse complement.
ATTCAGGTCATATAGGGATGATGTTGGGATAATACAGGGATCTTGTTGGATCAAGGGGGTGTTCATTGTACAGGTTGGGGTTGCCAAGCTCCTCTTGCTAGGGTTTAGAATGTCGCGTTTCGAGTTGGCGATGTAGGGTTAGCGTTGCGGGGCTTAGGGCTGTACTAGAATTCAGGGGCACGAGTAGTTTGAATAGAGTTCCTCTTTTGAGCCATGCCCCTTTTGAAGTTAGGTCATTGTGGCTTTGATCATGCAGAAAACAGCATTTGTCCTCGCGTTTAGCACCGAAATTTGCCCCACATCCTGAGTGCGTGTTTTAAGGCGGGGGTAGGCGGATATGGCCACTACTATGGACCTTGGATGTTCGTCAACTGTCAGAACTTACTCCATGCAAATGTAGGGCACAGCCCCAAACGTGAAGGGGCACAGAGCATCCCAGTATTGGACTCTAGGGGAAGGCTGTTGAAATTGTGATTTTTTGTGTGGCGGTCTATTTATCAGGACTGGTATTTTTATGGGAAGCCAGAGATGCCAGACTGTTGAGAACCCAGATGGACGAGTACTCCTCAAGTAAGCACTACCTGATTAAATCAGACTTCAATCTAGGGTATTTTCCTTTATCCCTGCAACCGCCAAAAAGGCTTTTGGTTCAGGATGCTTGGTTTCCCGCAGGTCATGCGCAATGGACGCTATGAGCCGCAAAACCTGATGCCCGCCATTGGCTCAGCTCCGTTGAGGTGCTTGGAGGTTCAATTTGGGGTTTAGGTGTAGGGGATTCTTGTTTAACCACATCAATGGAGAATCTAATGGAAAAGCAATGTGACAATGAAATGGAAACTGAGACATAGAGGGCTATAGATACATTTTTTGGAGAGTCATTGGACTGAGGGACTGAATTATCATTGATAAATGGGTTTATAACCTTCCTCACAATCCCCGAAAAGGGACTTAAATAGGCTACCCCAATCGCGAGAAGGGTTATGATCCCAGACGAAGGTAGTTACTAAGTGCCTGGACGTTCAAGTAGGGGAGGCAGAGGGGCTTAGGACTTTGTAGCTGCTTGCATTTTCTTTTCCATTCCTTACTCCTTCCCCTGACCCTCCAAGCAGAGAATGATGGATTGTCCTAAAGCCTCATCCCCCTTCACAACCCTTAAATGATCCCTGTAGTTTCCGCTTTATTTTCCATTATCCCAACATATCCCCAATGTAACATGCTAAAGCCTCATCCCTCAGGTTATGCCTCGCCCAGACATTTTGGACTTCGACGGCTTCGTCCTACGCCGCGGTACTGCCAGCGGCCGCAAGGGGCTCGGATCCAGGGCTTCGCATGCATAGTAAGGGTAGATGGGGTTATGTAGAGATTACGTAGGAATGGTGTTAAGATTTTTATGCGGTGATTATTTCTGTTTTAAGGATATGTAGAGGTATGTAGAGACATTATCCAGAGTGTGTGTATACGCCGGGTTAAGGGTCACCAAGGGGATTTTTCTGACCCTAACCCCAACCTTGAAATGAGGACCGATCATAGTCGTATGGTAGTCAAGGGGTTCTTAATTTTGGGGTTGGCAACCCCAAAATCGCCTTGCTGGCTAGGGGTACCCTTCCGACGACGATACGTACCTACATTGCATGGATTCGGGGTTAAAGGTTTGTAGGAATTTGGAGATTTCAGGGATCAGGGCTTATGGATTCGGGTTTGGGGTTACAGGATAGCCTTGCGAGAGAGCATGATTGCCAAAACACATCCACGCGGTCGACAGCCTCTGCTTCAGAAACCTCAAGTGGCCTCGAAGCCACTAGCTTTCGACAAGACACCATAGTACACGCGAAAGGCGGTGTGATGCCATTGACGCCCTCACTGAACGGGTAACTAGCGAAGATCCATGGTTTAGTCTAGTCACTGCCCAAATTAGATCGACCTCGTCGGCCCTCACCTGAACTGATTTTTTAAACAAGGATATCACTCCCAAATGCCCTTGTTCCAAGTGTTCAAATTCTTGCAGGATCATACAGGGTTTATTCCGGATTTGCACCTAAAATGGATGCGCAAGGCCTGACTTTGAAACTCCCCTGCTTACCTGTCTAGAGTGGAAGCTTGAACCCTTTTGGGAACTACACCCGCATAGAAGCCAAACTTAGGCTCTGAACAACCTGTTTTCCTTTTGAGGGTCCTAGTTCAAAAAAGGCAGTCTTTCTTGTTGCTAGGTGACTTGAGGATGTAATGTCCAAATCAAGAGGGGCCAACACCACCAGAGCACAAATGTTTTCTCCAAGCCTTAGTATACGCTCCGGATTTTTGAGACGCTTAAGCGTGTACGATGAAGGTCTTCCAGGCGTTCAGCTCCAAACCAAAAGACACAAAAAACACAAATTGGCCTCCTTTGTAGGCGTGGATACTTGTGACCTACTTATAGTAGCAAGTATAAGCCAAACATGATTTCCACAAGTCCCGCAAGTGCGGTTATACTCTGGATGAAGCTACAGTTATATTGTAAGTGGTTATAAGTGATCTGCCCCTCCAAGTAGATAACCTTACACCTACCCCTGCTGAAGTGAGACCCAATGCTAAGGGCTTTGACAGCTAAGAGGCCAAAGAGAGGCATACTGCAGACTCGCGAGCATCGTTGCATGTAAAATTGGAACCCATTCCATTCGATGCCTCTGGGTGTCGTGCCTGGAAAAACGCACTCATACCCAAAACCCAACACCCTAAACCCTATGGTTCAAATCCCCAGTTAGACACTCCCCCTAATATTGAGAATCAAATGGAAAAGAACATTGCAAGTTAATGGAGACTGAGAGTAGGGGGTGTAGAAGGTTGATATTTACAATGCTGCATGACCCTAAGTACCGTATACCTGGGGAAGCATGGTATCATAGTATACTAGGGTCACGCAGGATTCCTAGTATCAACAGTTGGGGTCCCTTCATTCTCATTACACGATAGAGTGCAAGGTCCTGCGCGTCATTGCTATACTGAATACCATACCTTGAACAGTATAAAGTATTTAATTAGAGTCATGCATGAGCTCTCACCAGGCCTTATCTTCACTCTCCCACCCTGAGCTAAACCCCAGCCCCAACTAAACCCCAACCCCAAACTCCAACCCCCAAGCCCCAAACCCTAAACCCCAAACCTTAAACCCTAAACCCCCAAGCCGCAACCGCCCCAAGCCCCAAACCCCAAACAATACATCACTTGGTAGTTTGTATATTTGCTTCTCCCCCGTCAAACGCCGCAACGGCGATGTTTATCCTAAAACCTCCAGGTACAAGAAGGGGATATTGGTAACCCCAAGTGAGGCTTATACAGGGATTATAGGGGTCTCTACGCAGGTATGCGTAGGGGTTTTAGAGAACCCGGGAAATTTAGACGCAATGATTGACATGTCTTTTTAATCGGGTTAGGGGTTACCAAATCCCTTTATTAAGGTAGCTACTGAACCACTCTGAGCGCAGGGGCTCCCGTACGACCTCCAGATCTTCGCCAGGTTCCGCATTGGTTTGGGTTGTACGGATTAAAAGTGGGTTTAGGGCTTAGGCTTTTTTGGTAGGGCTTCAAAGAGGGCGTAGGATTTATGGATGATTCGGTTCAACCGGCTTGAACGACTAAAGGTCTAGGGTCAGGCAAAGTGTAGCAACCTCAGGCTTGCGATCACAGTGGCCCATTTACAAAACAGTCCTCAAAGCGTTTAGGGTTGAGGATCTAGTGGGAGGTTCACTAGTGAGTGCAAGTAGGGTTATAAGTACGAAAACTCTAGTCGTAACTGTCTTTGAGGGATTTGTAACCGCACTTAGGACTACCCATATACCCCCAAGTACAGACTAGGGCTTGGAATCTGCCATGCCGCTGAAGAACATGACTCACATGATGTGATGACTTTGTAAGTTATTAGCACCCTAGCTTACCCCTGGCTAGGTGGTTCATGATTAAGACGTCCAGCACAAACCAGTTCCGTATCCTTCAAATTCTCCTAACCCTAACCCATAACTCCAAACCCGAAACGCCTAAAGTCACCTGAAACCCAAGCCTGTGAGTTGCGGGCTGTTGCTGGGCTTAGCTTTGTTTGCGGCTTTGTTTGGTATGGCTTTGCCGTCTGATGTTCTGCATACCCTTCCCCCATTGAACATGGAAACGCGTTTATGGGCTCCATATAGGGGGGCCCTTTTGAAAAGGACTCTACTGCACAGCCCTTAGTCACTACCAACAAGTATCATGGTCCTATTAGATTTCGTATAGAAATACATTATAACATACCTCAAGCAGACAGTACTACGATGCTGTCAATTATTGTGGCTTCGCTGGTCCCATTATGCAACTATGTAATCCCAATGTCAGCCCAGTTTCCATTCCATGTTCCATTTTATTTTCCATTGTTGGGAGAATAAATCAGCTTCTGTTCTACACCAGTCTTTGTACGACCCTCCTTGGTCTTGCGCCTTGGTTTGGAGGATGACCTGTCTAGGTCCCAATTATGATACTGCCCCCGAAGTCTAGTTGGACATCCTACCATATGATATACTTAAGACACTCCCCTGCCCAACCCAGAGGCCTCTCAACTCCTTAGCTTCCATTCACCTTTCTTCCATGTTCACTTAGCCTGCCTCAGACCAGAGGTCTCTCAATTTCTTAGCGCTTTCTTAACCTGGCCTCGAACCACCATGGGTTCCAGCACCACATCCAGAGCCATAGCTTATGCCCCCGAGTCAAGAAATTGAGAGCCCAAGACCCCGAGCTCAGAAATTGAGAGCGCCAGACCCCGAACTGAGAAATTGAGATCTCGGCAGGAAGAGCCGAATCAAGAAATGGAGCCTGGAAACCAAAGACCTCGCAATTTCTTAGATGGAAAGCCTTTTTTTACCAGAACGCATAAATTCCAAAATTCAGGGCTCTCAATTTCTTAGCCAGTGCTTTTTTAGTCAGTGCTGGCGCTGTAGTGTACTTTGTGTCAGGCAAGATTTTGCTCTTCAATCCTGCAGCTCCACCTCTTATCCAGGAGTAAATCTTGCCTACCCAGAATTCGTTTTGGTGTTCGTGACGTTTTTTTGAAGCAGTGGCTTTTTAGGTATACCACACTTGAAACATAAACCTCAAACCGCGGTAAACCCCGCCACGTTGGCAAGGCGTCCTTGGTCAAGAGTTCCATCAGCCTCCGCAAAGCCTCGCTTCATGCAGGGTGCTCGGAGGATGGTGCAACACCGTTTTGAACTTGTGGTTTGGGCTTGGGTTTTTGGGGGCTTAGTGTTTAGGGTGTATGGTTTGGGTTTCAGGGTTTCGACTGTGGTTTTTTTGGAGTCAGAACTTCAGGAAGCCAACTTTTCTTCCTTGTGTTTGGAGGACTTGGGAGTAGATGCCCAGAACAGTCCCTACTGCCTTATAGTCTTCCCTATAGTCTCTTCCCCACCCCTTGTGCCAGTGAGTGTGGTATCTGGCTCGCACGGCCGCGTGCAGAATACTTATTTTGGACCATGAAGGTTCATCGCAACATGAAAAACTGTTGTTTGGCCCTAAACCCTGAATCCCTACTACTATACTCTTTTGCAGTGCTCCTATGTTCGCATTAGATCAACCAGCGCCTACACAGCTTAGGGTATAGGGTACAGAATCCTGCTTTTTGTTATTCGCGAGGCTTGTAAGTAGCTGCTTAGATGCTCATATAGGATGCAGGAGTGTAGCGTTGAGGATACATTGCAACAGAATAGTTCAAGTTTCAGCTTTCGGACGGCGGGGGTCTTGTGCATTCGAGTTTGGTTTCCTACAGAACCGTTCCTTATTAGCTCGCCGCCCTGTTGAAAGAGGAATTTCTGCAAACTCCCAGCAGACACGAACAGCCCTTGAAACGCAAATGTGGACCTACCATATGGGTAGTTTATGAGACTGCTATATTTCTAGCTTTCCTGGCTTACTTCTGCTAGTCTCCACACTATGCACTTGTCACCCAAGCTTGTTGGCTGTAATGTGTACTTGCTGGCTGCATGATAGTAGAATAGATCTGGAGCCTTAACAATCCCGCAGAAATAGCCATGCAGAAATGAACTGAGGCAGCAGCTGTCCAATCTAGAGCCCTGACCCGGAAAGTCACCGAAGTCCTGAACCACGTGTCAAGATCCTTGAAGCCCACGCCAGCCCAACTGCTCTCCACCTCTGCGCACATGAGCATCCCCCGACCCCAAGACTTAGAAAGAGGATGAATTAACAACCAGCCCTACACCTCATAAATCTTCAACCCTACACTACGCCGTTTCCATGCTCCGACTTCTGGACGACAACATGAGCTAGTGAAGCCTCAAACCCTGGATAGGTTGGTGGGCTTGTTAATGGGGAAGGATGGGGTCTCTGTTCTACAAGGCAGGGAATGATGGCAGATTTCGAGGGACTTCAGATAGGACAAGCCTTCCGAGTCCTGATTATTACCGTTATTACTATTACTGCCAATATATTGCTATACCAATAGTACTATTATTATTTGTTATTATTATTTGTATTATCGGCACTATTACTATTTTAGCCATAATGCCTAGGGAATGTCCATGTTGGCGGCTCCCCTTCTATAAGCCTTACATAGCCCTTATAAGCTTCGGATAAGCCTCATGTGATGAATGCTACCCACCTGGAAACTCACAACCTCAAGCAATCATGTAACAATTAACGCCTTCAAGCACATCATGAGGTCAACTCTTGTGCTGGCCAGGTGTCCGGAGCTTATCTGGCCATTGCAGATAGGTTTTCAGGGCGTAGGGTGTAGGTTTTAGAGAGTCTAGCCTTGCGTACAATAGGGGCTACACATTGCATACATGGGCTGTCCAAGAAACACGGGGAGTTCCGATCCAAAGGACTATAGTCTATTGCGGTCCCGAATTGGGGCATTCGCCCCGTCATGTTCGGGCCCCTGAGAGCCTTGGTCTGCTGCGTGTGGGAGAACACGAAATGGTCTCTGCTGATGTTTTGGGAGGCGATCACAATGCCGGTGCTGGTCTCGCTTGCAGTTCCAATGATCAATGCAAGCATGAGGCAAACGACCAAGCCCGATTTGAATGCTCAAGAAGCTGTGATGTGGGCTAGTTCTTGCAATGCCAGTCTCACGACCAAATGACTCAATCAAAGCATGATGCTGAACTCTCTAATGGCAACTGGGGCCATTCGATTTACACCTTGAAACCAACCCTAAACTCCAAAAAACCTTGAAGCCCAAACTCCCAACCACAAACGGTAAATCCTTAACCCTAAGTCGAAAGAACTCTAATCTGAACCCTAAGGCCACATGGGCGAGGTTTTTGGGCTAGTTCTGCAGGATGCCCGGGCTAGGGAGAGGCACCTCCAAATAGCAGTCTTAGGGTTTAGGGCTAAGGGGTTTTTGGGTATTGGGGTAATATTGGGAAAATGAAAAGCATAATGGAAATTACTATAGTAGATATAGGGCTTAGGGTTCGGGTTTAGGCGTTTTGGGGTTGGGGGGATTGTTTGTCACCAAGACATAATATAGCCCACCACAGAAAACTGGGGCAGCTGGGGGCCAGAACATACATGATCTTGCTTGGCTCAACCGCCAAAAAAGGCACTACGTGGATAGTAGTGGCATGTCATGCTATGACTCAGTCTAAAACGACTGGTCATAACGCAGTGGCTAGGAAGTGAATGGCAAGCCCTCAATGTCAAGCCCTCCACGCCAGACCTTTTTTGCTTAACCCTTACGCCTCAAAAACTCAAAACGGCCCTCAATCTGCAACCCCGAACTCTCAGCCCCAAACTCAACACCTCAAGCCTAAGCCCCAGAGCGTAGGCCGCACCCCAAAATCCCAACTGGAGTGCTCATGAGTAGTTCCTATGTGGGCTGTATGATATGTGAAGCAAGAGGAGCTGCATAGGCAGTCCTGGGTAAACCCTAAACCAGGCAAGCTCCTGTTGCTTTCAGTTCCATACGCTGAGCCCCGGACTTGGACCCTCAAACCTTCAGCTTCAGACCTTAGACCCCGAACGACTAAGCCGCAATGCTAAGCCCAAGCTCCAGGGATCCAAATGGCCCAAAGTAAGTAATTCATAGATTCCAGGATCCAATGTAGGTACTGTTTGTAGGCATGTATCCCCGGGGTAAACCCAGCGTGCCATCACCTGGATTCCTCTTAGGTTCGGCAGTCCAAAATCGTGTGGAGGTTGGCCGAGTTAAGAGATGTTGTGGTTTTGGGGTCTGGGGTTTCTTGTAGATTTTAGAATTTAGGGTTCAGGGTTTATGGTTTAGGGTTTTGGGGCTTGTAGATTTTAGAATTTCGGACTTTGGTTGTTATGGCTTATCGAGCCCAGTAGGTAGCCTTCTGTCATTTTGGGACTATCTAGAATTAATTGGTGAAGCTTCTTGGGTCCACGGGACTCAGGAACTAGGTGCACGGGGTGTTCCTCAAAGTAACGTATGGACATGAAGAGTTGTGAGAGTAAGGTTTCGTAGCATTTTCAACATTGAGCGTCCCTTCATTTCTAAACGTTTAGCAACTAGGGTTTTTCGAATTGCGTGTTTAGGCAACCAAATATCCACAAACATGAAATGTCCTTCCAACCCACCGCCTGCTATAGAAAATCCTCACCAGCAAGGTGATGCCTCTAGAAGCATTTTGCTTTGTACCCATGACGTTGTGGATCTAAGCGGGCTTTTGGGCCAGGATGTGGGGTTTGGGGCTTAGGACTTCACAGCCCCTGTTCAGGGCATTGTGGAAGCAACCCTCTGAGGGGGACTAAGAAATTAGATTAATTAACGAGTTAGGTTGCTTTGGCCAAGGAGCTTGGCCCGGCAGGGTCTTGCGAGCCGAGACGTCATCGCCGCCCTGGCCAAGACTGAGATGTTTGCTTACAACCAGCTCTTCTTGGAAAGACAGCTGGCTGCTCAGGAAAAAAGACGGAGCCCAAGGATGCGACAACCAACAACCCGAGAGAGGCCCTGATACCCGGCCACCTATGGACCTCGAGGGGATCGAGTTCAGCATCAAGCGGCTGCTGGACAGCCTTTGCGAGGAGAAGTCCTTGTGGGCGCAGGCATGCGACGTGGGGATCCCGCACGCCAGACAGGCCAAAACGAGTTGGTACAACTTCAGACAATTTGGTTCACAAGTCGATTGGCCGATATTGGAAAATCCATGCTTTCATTTGCAAAGAACGCCCGTTAGAAAAACATATCCCCTTCAGGACTAGATAGCGCCAGCTTATTATAAGGCCATACTTTCTCGACTCGAAAGGTCCGCTCAAAAATTAGCCATCCACATAAAACGCCCTTCCAGCCCTAAGAATTCGGCCCCCAAAGTCATGTCGGTATAGCGCTGTAAACAACTTCAACAATTAGAGGCATCAGATCAGGGCTTTGCGTTTCGGAGTTTTTGCCCCAGGTTGCTCTTAGCGAGGCATGCTTTGTAGCCAGCATGCCCGGATGGACTGGTGGAACCTACACTTTTGAGCAACCAAGTCTTATACGCGCCTAGATACCTTTCCGTCAAGCTGCCACAACCACAACAACAGCAGCAGGAACGACAACGTCAACCACCACCACCACCACCACCACCACCACCACCACCACCACCACCACCACAACAACAACAACAACAACACCAGCAGCAGCAACAACAACAACAACAACGTGTAACTTTGCCACCGCCATCTCAGTTCCCGGGCCCCAGTACTAAACGTCTCCTCAAGCCATACCTGGAAGTTGTGTTTTCCCCTCAACTCTGAACATTCCCCTTTTGACCTCAAGCCTAAGCCCAACACATCCCTGTGAGCGCCTTAAAGGGGATTGTAAAAACACCTCAAAGCCTAGACCCAGCATGTCCCAACAACCCCCCTTAAACGAAGTTAGAAGAATTCTCATCTTAAATTGAGCATCTCAGAATATCAACAATAATAATGGTAATGCTAAAAGCAAGAATGACTATAATGTTTTCAACATGTCAGGACCGATTGAGTTGAATTTCATCTTCGATGCCCTGAAGCCGGGTACATTGTGGGCCCAGCCTGTTAAAGAGTCACTCAAACTAACATGCAACACGCTACAGGGTTTAGGATTCAAAGTTCGGGGTCTAGAGTGTAGGCGGTTAAGGGTATAAGGTCTAGGATTGAGGGATCGGAGTTTTTATGGTGGAGGCTACAGGATTTAGGGTTTATGGTTCAGGGTCTAAAAGGTACAGGGTAGACGGTTTACAAATTCAAGCTGACATGGAACCCCCCCGCTCCCTTTAAAAAAGGCCACTAGTCTTCGCATTGACTTTTGGGTCTTCATGTTAGCTTGAGGGAAAGGCATGGGTTCACGGCTTGCAGGGTTCGCGGTTGGGCACTTACGCCTTTGGGCTGAAGTTTACCCAGACTTGCAAGAAGAAATTTTACCAAAGCCGAGACAAGCCAAAAGGCGATGAGTCCAATTAGTCTGAGGTGTCCAAGTAGGGTTTGGCTGCGGAGTTTGCAGATGGAAAGGCTTACTCTAGATGCGTACATATATAGATGTATATACACTTATGTAGCTAGGGGTTTCAGTAAGCAAGTGTAATTGTGGAACTCTAGAACTAGGAGGCCCAGACACAGCTAAACTTTGTTTTCCTGATTGCGGCCTGTCCCGTTGGAAGCTATCTCTGCTAAACCAGAAACCCTAGTTTGGGTTTAGCTTACTGGTGGTGTGTAGGGAATGAGGGAATGCAACCTCTAGAATAGATTCCTTATTCCCTAGTGACCCTATTGACCACCAGTAAGTTAGGCCTTAGGCATAGTGTTTTGACTCTTCCTTGCCTTTTCAATTGCAATTCTTGCAGTGCTCGTAGTCCCCCAACATTTACAAGCTATCCCCCATACAGTGGCCCATGCAGCTTCGGTAAACCCGAGACCTTAAACTTCAGACCCTAGCCCTGAACCCTAAACCTTATATATCCCATTATAGTAGTTTCCATTTTCTTTTCCATTATCTCCATAAAACCCCAATATAACCATAATATTCGTGATTTAGTTTGGGTGGGTCATTCTTCAGTTTGCGCGGCCTTGCAGAGGATGGGAGGTTGGCCGGGATGCTAAGGCCTAAATCAGCAAGGTGTCTGCCAAGGAGCTAAGGTAGGATTTGGGGCTTAGTGCCTGGGGAACTTAAGCTAAGTTGCCATAAGACGGGTATATGGCAAGCGATATTAGTTTCCTTATAGTGACCACTTACGTTTCATTCCATAAATCCCTATATAACTGATATGCAGCCCTACTTCCTGTTTCATTTTCCATGTTCTTGTGATTCGCCATTCTGATCGCTTGATTCAAGTTCCTTGAAAGAATCAGCAACCCAGTCAAACGGACCGCGGCTCTGCCACCTGACTCCATGCTTGACCTAATTCCGAAATTGCCTAGAGCATCGTTTTCGAGCCCCTTATGTTGGCGCCAGGTCCCTCTACTTGCGCGTAACGGAGGCACACAGCTGGGAGTTTCTTGAAATGGCCCTCTCATTGGATGGTGTCCACACCTTATGTGAGTTCCTCAATATCTAGCCCTAGCAATCTCCCAAACCCTGAACGCATCAGTCTTGTAATCCAGACAATTCCAGGGGCTCCCAAAGGGAAACCTACATATAAACAAACCCTGGGCTACCATAAGCTAAGTTGCTGCTACGGAACTTAAGTTAAGCTACGAGAACAAGAATTCCATGTCGTTTACCGCGCACCCACATTACTCTGCATGCTATTTCAGCCCCCCCCCAAGTCCAGAAAAAGGTGTGAGACAATAGTTAGTAGCAATATTGATAACAGTGAGAGTGGAGATACATAAGCCCCAAACCGTAAACCCATAGAAATCTAGACGGAAACTGCCAATAGTGCACCAAATTGATTCAAAGGCTTACCTGGAGTCCGTAAGTGCATAATGTCCTACAGCAGACGCTGAGCCGCTTTCCGCCAGTTTGAAGGATTCTACCTACTAACCAAGGGCGCAGCACTGGTAGAGTGTAGGTAAGTGAACTTCCCAGTGCTCTAGACCCTACACTCCCATATGCAATCTTTTTTCAAACTGTAGGTACGTGGAGGTATGGATGGAGCCTATAAAGCTACACTCACCCTAAGCCCCAAAACTATGAACCCTGCTCCCTAAATCCCAAAACCTTCATATGGTCCCGTATATTCTTGCATACCCCTTTAAAGGAGCCTGAAGCTGACTTGAATGCAACGCGCCTGCAGGTGGAGCAAAATGACACCCAGCATCACACTCAGATTGTGTACTTGAGGCTTTTTGCGAATGTTGAGGGCCGGGGGGATCCTAATCCATTTTCCTTCGGGTTTGGGTTTAGGGATTTAGCCTTGCACCAGGTTGACTCTTGGGCCTCCCAAAGGAAGCTTTGGGCTACTGCTACAGAATTTCAGGGATTAGGGTCTGGGCTTTAGGGTTATGATGTGAGCTATAGGCTATAGTCCAAATCTCAAAATAGGCCTTGAACAATACAGGATATAAGCTTCACAAAACTTCAAGAAGAATGCGGGAATTACAGAGTTTCCTCATAGTGGTAATCCCTGGTAATGTAGTACCTTCCATGTTCTTTTCCATTCCTTCATTCCCTGCTAACCAGAGGTAAGTTCAGACCTGTACACCCTGTCTATTTGACTCCATCCTTGGGGTCTTGGGCTATATCTCCCTATACAGCCCTAAACCCTAAGTATTGGCTTCCATTTCCTTTTCAATTATCTAATATATTCCCCAGAACATCCCCCTATATATCCCTATAAAATCCAGCTGAGAGTCGCCTTGACCAGCCTGCCTTGCTGTAGCATCTTACTGCTGCTTCAAGAGGGTGGGGGGGGGTGAATATATACGGTATAGGGAAGGTTATAGGATCTACTCCCCCTCTCTCCCTGAAGCACCAG
>CAJNIZ010003197.1:7361-24209 GCA_905231905.1 Symbiodinium pilosum | reverse complement strand
CTAAACCCTAAACCCTCAACCACTACACACCTGCAGGGTGGCCTTCCCTCTGAACCCAGGGGCGCAGTGCCAACCTTCTTGGGACCTGGGAGGCATGACTTCTGTTACTGGTGGTTAGTTAGGGATGGAAAGGAATCCTGAACCCTAAACTTTAGGGTTTAGGGTTTAGGGTTAAACCCTAAACCCTAAACTTTAGGGCTTTTACTGGGAAAAATGTCTAGGGTTTACCAGACCAGTTCAATTCCATGGACAGATTTCGGCGGCTCCGCCCATCGCAGGCCTTCTGAACCGAAGGCCAGCGTAGTAAATTGTGACCGTATGAGCTGTAGTCTGAACTCCGCGTCTGCCCCTTAATAAGCCCTTTAAGGAGTACCTTGTACAATCCCCTATATGACCCCTTTTAGGGAGTGTAGACAGTCTCGAACAGGGCTCATATCTGACGATGCTTCGGTTGTTTGGGTACAACACTTGTTTTGCAGCAGCAGAACTCATCATCCGAACGTCCAAAGATGCATACCGTCTCCGACCCTCCCCAATCCACAAAGCCCGGACTAAAACCGAACCCTACTTCTGACACCAGACATTTGAAACAACAGTTATCCGGCACACCTCTAAACCCTGAAGCCCCAACATGCCTAAACCCAAAGCCCCCAGGAAAAAACACGCAGCCTAAACCCTAAACCCTTAACTCTACCCTCGAGCCTCGAAGTTTGCCCATGTGAAGGATGAGTTACACGGACAACAGGGCTATGGCAGCACGGAAATCGTTTTAGGAATACATTCCGTCCTCCCGGCCCGGTGGATAACAAAGGGAACTTGGTACCCCCAACCCCAGAATTAGGATGCTGTAGCTATCAGATCACCATGATAAGGTCCTAGTTCCGGGGAATGGGGTTTCCAAAGCCCTCCTTGTAATGTGGTCTTATCCTCCACCCTAAACCCTCACAGCTTGTGCCACGCGACTTCAGGTATCCCTCTGGGATTGGATCTGGATCGGGACACTCACAATCCGGCGCCCTCAGCAAACGTTTTGGGTTTGAGGGTTTTGGGCTTAAAGCTTTGGATTAAGGAGCTTCATGGGGAGTGGAGGAGAGTTGGTATAAGCATCATTGCAATTGGCGGTATACATGGGGGTTTAGAAGGAAGTGTATAGTGAATCAGCTCGGGAAGTTCGGGGGTTGAAGCCTAAAGCGCGTTAGGGTCTAGCTGTATCTCACCGTCAGCTGCATTTCCGCAAGCCCTCCCTCCCCAAAGGGCAAACATCCCCACCTCTCTTGTAATTACTATATAAGCAGGGGAGTGCGTATTATCATGTAGGGCGTTCGGGAGGTTTAGTAGTGAGTGATTAATAACTTACCCATTGCATCTTCCATAATGATAGTGGAGAAGTTGGAAGTCGCTGGTTTAGGGTTTAGGTCTTTAGATCGTGCAAGTTCGTGGTGGCATGTCTTCATGTCATTCTCAACTTTTTCCACCTATAAATACAAACTCCAGCACTTAGAAGTTCAGAGCCTGAAGGGTTTAGGGTTTAGTGTAGGCCTTGGGGGCTCACAGTTTGGGTTTTTGCTGTTGCCTGGGTTGGGATGCTACTTTTTCTACATGGGTCATACTTTCTGATGGTTGAGCTAAGGGAGGTGTGAATACATACTGCAAAAAATATCCAACCACAAGGAAAGCAAAATCTCTCTCTCTCTTCCTCGCCTTCTCACAGCTCTCCCCCGCCCGGGCCGGAAGGGGCCGCGGCGCAGCCGCAAGCTGGATGCGTGTCCAGGTCCGACTGAGGAGGCCCGGAGTACGGAAAGTAGTCGGCTGTGGGGTTTCAACACGCGCCTAGGGGAATGAATGACAACTACCACACAGCCGCTATACCAACTTCCTCCCTTCTCAACGCTACCGTGAGACTGACCACTGACGCTTTTTCACAGCCCCTCATCGCTCCCCAAAACCTCCAGGTCTTGCGACAGCCTATTCACCTAATCGGCTGACCCGGCAGGGGCAAGTACGCTGCTGCGGTGTCAACTGCAGGGCCTTCCGACTTCGTGCTCTCTGGCCGGCTGCGGAACTCTACTCCCCTTCGCTTCACACCACCATTGCATGCATTTGCTTGGATTGATGCACAGTTCGCCAGTCCATCTGCATACCACAGCATCCTTTCCGATTCGACCCACATGGCATTGAGCTTCTCCACCTGCCATCTTGGCAGCAAGTACCTTCAAGTCCTCGATGTCAGCATGACTGCTGGAACTTGGGGCTCAAGGAAGTCTGTTCCACCTTCTGTGTTGAAAGCACATGGCATGTCTGATGCAGCACTCCCAGGGCTCGGCGCAGACGCGCCTGCTCTAGTGCAAATGGTTCCTTCTCCCTCTCCTCTTCTTCTACCGGCTATGGAGTGCACTACGGCACTCCCGGGGGGCGCGCACACGGGGCCTCAGGAGGGTCGACATCACCCAAGGGCATCCCGCACGCTTCCCCACAAAAGCCTCTGTCCTCCTCTACGAGCTGTGACACAGTTCTCACCTTCACCCGCGGGGCATTTTCTCTCTCTCTCTCTCTCTCTCTCTCTCTTGGAACTAGAGTTCCCAAAGCCCACCCAAAACCCTAAACCCTAAAACCTAAACCCCGACTTACTCCGGAAGCTACAGCTGCCAACAAGATCTCCCTTAGGGCTTAGGGTTTTAGGTTTAAAGTTTACAGCTTAGGTCCAAGCCTCTTCTCGAAACTAACACAAGATCCCAATCCCTGCGGCCTGATCCACGATCCCAAGCTCTTTCAATATTCCTAGGCCTTATACCGATACCCTAAACCCTAAACCCCGCCGCCGACCTGAGCGGCTGTAAATACCCTGCGCATACTGATTTGGGGATGCTGCTGGTTCGCCAACATTAATAATAACAACAGAAGTAAGAACAATAACAATAGTAGTAGTACAAATAATAATCATTCGGGTAACCATAGTAACAAAAAGAGTAAGAATAGTAGTAAAACATATTGTTCTTGCGCTTAGTATTGCCACTATGCTTGGCCCATTGAGTAGCACCCGCCCTCAAACCAATACGGACCCCCCAAAAGAGACCCTAGGAATGACTATTGTCCAGCGGGGGTTATTTGATTGGGGTTCCATGTAAGTAGGGAGGAAGCACTCCAAACCATGTCAGTACAAGGTCCCAATGACCTTCAAGGCTTCTGGTTCATGGTTGAAGGCTGCTTCGGCTACCCAAAACTTACCCTAAACCCACCAACCTGAACCCACTTTCAAACTCGTCACTCTTCAACCTTAAACCCCCAAACTTTTATGCCTTAATAATACTCTCATCTCTTGAACCCCCCATAAACTACAAACCCACGAACCTAGTTTTGGCAATGCTTTCCCCTGAAACCAGGCCCCCGTCGTCCAATTCAGCGGTTGCATCTGGACATTCCTAAGTTACTTGCAAGGATCTTAGGGTTTAGGGTTCTAGATCGGCTCAGAACCCACTGAAAATCATAACCTTCGGATAGTCTGAGGATTATAGTAACCCAAAGTTAAAAATCATCTTGGAGGCCCCTTTAGGTTTAGGATTTAGCTTAGCAGAGTGGTTCCAGGCCGGAAAGTACTGGGAAACCCCGTGGAGCCTGGGAAGTAGGGGAGTACGAATTAGGCAGTATCGTTTAAGGTTTAGGGGTTAGGGATTAGGGTTTAGGGATTGGGTTTAGAGATTAGGGGTTGCGGAGAGGGTCCAAGTACCCAATGATTACGTACTTGGGTTTTGGGTAATAGTGGTTTTAGTACAATGTTTCGGGCAAGTATATGATTATTAGGTACATGGACCCGTAGGATTAGGGAGAGCAAATGATTTTTAGGTTGCGTGCTCCCCATGAGAGATTTTGGCTCAAGTTCGGAGCCGATATGGTAGTTTCCCAAAATAGGGGGATCCCCAGTATAGACCCCAATATATTATAGTCAAAGTTCTGGGGACCCCCAGAATGGTACCCCTAATTTTAGGAAACCTCATATAGGCTTGCGGGGCTTTTCGGTGTTTAGTCCCTGGCTATGGGCTGTCGGATTTGGGGTGCAAGGTGATTGCGGATCCCTTTTCGCCAGCTCCCTGGAGCAGGATTCTGGGTCGAAGGCGCATGGCTTAGGGTCAAGAACGCAGGTGCAGGGTGGGTCGAGACAGCTAGGGTCTGGGGGCACCAGAGCTTCCGGAGACTATAAAGGATTTTCACCCTAAACCCTAACCCCTAAATCCCGAAACCCTAAAATCTGTAGTTCCTAGCCTTCCTTAAGCTGATAGGGAACTGCAGATGTCTGGCAATCGCATTAGCCGGTTGGGGTTTCAGAAGATGCGTGGGGGTTGGTTGTGCCTCCTCTGTGTGGAAGTTGGGGGGTTTTTTGAAAATTACTACTAAGGATTACTATATATCGATATTATGCTATAGTCCAAACTCCTAATATCCCCCTTAATAACCCGAAAAGACACCCCGTTATAATCCCCTATATACCCCCCCTTAATGAGTTTAGACTATAGCTCACATGGCAATTAAGTTAAGTTCCTCGGCAGCAAGCCAAGCTTTTCAGACACACTGTCTGAGCTTGGGGGTTGAACCTCTTAGCTTGCAGGTTTGGGTCATTTTAGGGTTTAGGGTTTAGGGTCATACTGGGTTAAGGCTAAGGCACTTAAAGTAAGTTACTATAATAAGGGAACCCTGTTATTGTACTATATACCCAAATTATGGCAACTTATAAGTTGCTGAACAGCAACCCCGGATAGGGCGTTCAGGGTCAAGGCATTGCATTCTGGCGCAGATCAAGGCTGCAAAGGTCTGTGGCTGTCGCTCTTCTTTGAGATTTGAAGGTTTTGTGAGGTCGCCTTGAGCACCTCAAGACTACCTGGACCCTCAATGTATGTTTTACAACGGCCTTTTGGACCATGATTAGCGGCTTTGGGACAAGTGGTTGTTGGAGAACAGCCATTCCATTTCTGGTTGCTTGGGTTCTCAGGCAAACCCTAACTAAACCTTATATGTTCCATCTGAAGCCTACGCTCCAAAGCCTAAACCCTAAACCCTACACCCCAAAGCCTAAACCCTAAACGAGCACTAGACATGGAGGTAGGTCCTAAACCTTGACCCCAAGCAGCAGATGAGATCCGAAGACCTTCAATTTGGGTTGCTGAGGGGTTAGGGCTTAGGGTTCAGGATTTAGGGCTTAGGCAACTTAAACTAAGTTACTACAGCTTCATGCACAGCGTTTGTTCCTTTATCTGGAGCCGAAGCCCCAATCCCTCAACCCTCGTTCCTGAATCCTGAAGCTTGGACCTTCTTCTGTGAGCCTTGCCCCCAAGCCCAGCAGCCCTACCTACAACTTTTCATGGGGATTATCTTGGGGTTATATTAGGTTTAGGGTTTAGGGTTTAGGGTTTATACTGGAGTTATGATTGTTTGGTTATACTCGAGTTATACTTGGATACTGGAAATAAGATGGAAACTACTATTTAGTCATGGACCCCCAAAGTATGTAGAACAGCGGCCTTTTTGGACAGCTTTAGGCGTTTGGGACCATTCTCTCACCCATTTTGGGGTCCTAAACCCTAAGCCCTAAACCCTAAACCCGAATTAGGGTTTAGGGTTTAGGGTTTAGGGTGAACCCTAAACCCCAAAGCAACCTCAAGCCCGAAGACTGTAACCCTAATCTGCAGCCAAGCTTCACCCCGGAGCATGTCGCCATGGTGGGCGTCCCGACCTGGCATTTCTGGTCATAGGGCTTCTACAATTTGGGGTGTAGGGCTTAGGGAGTTTAGGGTTCCGAGCCTAAACCCTGAAGCCTAAACCCTAAAGCCTAAACCCGTTCAAGGTTTAGGCCTAGGGTTAGGCTTCGGGTGCTCAAGTCGTTGAGGTTGTTGGGCGTCAGAGCTGTGGGCTTAGGGTTTAGGATTTGTGGGCATTGGGCTGCAGGCTTCAGAGAATCATGCCGGTAGGCTTGGGGTTTAGAGTTTAGGGTTAGAGTTTGGGGTTGAGGGCGCTGTCTTAAACTTCAGGGCCTGGTTTTAGGGTTTAAGGAATCAAGCTTACGCCCTAAACCCCGCACCCCAAACGCTAACACCTAAACCCTAAAGCCTAAGCCCTAAACCCTAAAACCTGAACCCTAAACCCTGAACCCTAAACCTTGAACCCTAAAACCTGAACCCTAAGCCCTACACACTAACCCTGAAACCAAACCCCTACACCCCAAACGCCAAGCCTTTAGCCACCTGATCAAGTGCAGCTCCTGGGGGCGTGGCATACGGAGCTCGGCAACGGACACTGCAGCTGTCTCCCGGCCTCAGAACACTGGGTTGCTGTTAAAGAACTTAAATAAAGTTACCATAATGGGTATATATGGTAACTAATACGTAGGGTTTCCCCAAAAAAGTAACTTACTGTAAGTTCCTTAACAGCAACCCATGAATTGGGGCTTGGGTTTTGGCCTTAGAGCTAAACCCCACACCCTAAACCTAAACCCTAAACCGGGTTTGGGGCTCAGGGCTTTGGGTTTANNTTAGGGTTTAGAGTTGAGGGTTCCAGACTCAGGCTTTCAGCTTTGGGTTTGGGCTGTCGGGTTTAGCCTTAGGGCTTGGGTTTACAGTAGGAGTGCGCTTCCAATCCAAAGAAGCTTTCTGTGGTCACCACAGAAAACTTCTTTGGGTCGTGCCTGATTTTTATGGTTTATAGGAGTTTTACGAGGACTTAGGGGACCAGATCAGGTGTCTTTAGGGTTTGAGGCTTTAGGCCTCACTGAGGTTTGGGATCTCAAAATTTAGGATTGAGAGCTGTGTGGGGGGGGGGGGGGGCNNCTCTCATAATTAGTGGCAAAAAACCAAAATAAGCAAATGGATGTATAGGGATATCCCATTTCTAGCCTCTTACAAGAAATCCCCAGAAAGCGGGGATCTACTCCACTTAGCGTATGCTTACGTTCTTTTATTGTTCCTCAGCAATAGGCGTGTCCTTGCCCGCGCGAGTGATGCTAACGGGATTGAACTTGTGGCTCTTCAGCAGCATGTAAACCCTAAACCCTAAGCTTATCTTGGGATACTCCCAATTCACACAGCGACATGTATAACCGCTAGAAAGCTGGCGTGGCAGTGGAAGGACAAAGCGCTATGCATGAGCCCGGAACACGGAGCCCCACATCCTGAACTGTAAACCCTAAAGCTACTCTACACCCCACAGTCATTCTGAGAACACGGCATCAAGAAACGGGGTGGCAAGAAACAGTCTCCACTGGGCCCAAAAAAATCGAAAGGCTACATATGCTGTCTAAACAGTTCGGAAGCCCGAAACCTATAAACAAGTTCCATCGGCAACAATGATAGGGTGGCAATAGTACAGCTCGTTGCCCAAAAATATCCCAATTTGAATTGTAATGGTACTGCTAATGCTACTATGAGTACGTACTACTTGGTACTACCCCAAACGCCCACTTGATTTTTGCGCTCCCCCCCCCTTGGTCCGCAACCTGAAATCGCAAAACAAATCTTTTGGGGCGCTTTCGTAAGGAAAGCGTGACTTGGCAATTCAAGGTTCATATTGATTCGATATCTGTAACCCCCAAAACCCTTAATTTCGAACCCCCTAAACCCTAAACCCTTAGCCCTAAACCTTACCCCAAACACCCTAAACCTTAAACCACCTAAATCCTTAAAACCCTCTAAACCCTAAACCCCCAGCCCAAATGTACCGCACAAGGGATCCCGGCCCCTCCAACCCACAGTTGCTGAAGTCGTAGCGACACCTGGCATCCGGGTCCGGGACATGGCAAGAGCTGAGAATGTCTAGGCAGGTGTATATGAGCTGCAGTCTAAACTCCTGGTATCCCCCTTAATAAGCCTTATAATACTACCCTATATAATCCCCTATATAACCAACTTTAAGGAGTTTAGATTCTGGCTCATATGGGGATTACATAGGGTTTAGGGTTTGGGGGTTTAGGGTTTGGGGTTTAGGGTTTAGGGTTTAGGGATTTAAGACCCTAGGGTTTAGGGTTTAGGGTGGGGAATCATGTGAAAAAGAACACGCACAATGAAAAGGAAACTGGGACGTGGAGGGATTTAGGGTTAGAGGGCTAGGTAGGCATATTGCGGAACGCTAGTGTTATCGAAATTACCAAGCCATGTATAGGTGTACTGTTTGTATACATGTGGGCAATGCTCATAGTCCCATAGTGCTCCCATACGCGCATCTTGGGTGGGATTGGACAATGGGAAAACCTTAAACGCTAGACCAACCAGGTACTCAACCCTCAACTGTAAGCACCAACTAGACCCCCAAAGTATGTAGAATAATGACCTTTTTCGCCGCTTTAAGGGTAGGGGGCATTATTTCACCCACTTTTCAAGTCTAGAGGGCCCGACCCCTGAACCTACACCCTGCGCTCTGAATCATATGCCCCCATGTATCCCTACTATGCCCTACAACGCCCTTGAAGGGACCTGCAAAAGCCCTACCCTGAAAACCCTGGCTGGCAGCACGTTGGGCATCGTGGTCCTTTGCCTGCGCTGAGCATACAACGGTATGTGTATCGACATGAAGGCAGCTAAAAATTACTGCTGGTCGAGCAACATACAGGCCCTGGCGATCCCGTCCCCTAATGTTAAAAGCTGCCCCCGTCCCTCACACATTCCAAATAGTAGCAAAGAACAATTTCGACCACATAAGATACTACGCGGCGTGGAGTGTTTGATCTCAGGAAGACGTAGAAACGTGATTTGTGCGAGATTCCGCCACCAAGCTGCACTCTGGACGCATGCAGTCAACCAAAGAAACACTGTGCACTCAGGACCAAGATCCCCAGCTCCCTATCATCGCTACACTTACACCATGGCAAGCTACACCCCTAGAATCCTGGGCCCCAACCCCTGAAGAACTTCGTGGGTAAAGTCTCCCTAAGAGTAGATCCCTGCCCTGCTTACTCGAACTCCAAATCTGGTCCTGGCTGCATTATAATTACAACTACCAACCCAGACCCCCTAAGGATCCAAATACAGAACCTCCCAATAATCTCCTTGTTCCCCCAATGAAGTAATGGGTGCCATTTTTGGGGGGCTTCTATTTTTTGGATCCTTTAGGGGATCTGGGAATGGGTTAAGAAGTCTTATGGGCCCTCCCTGTAATCCCTAGCATCCCCCTTGCCGGGGAGACTGGTCGTGCTCCGGCACTGTGCAGGATTGCAATTGCACCTCTGCAAACAGATGTGGAGTGTTGGGTTTCAGGGTGTAGGAAGAAGGGCCCTCCACCCTAAACCCCTAAACGCTAAACCCTAAACCCCCTAAACCCTAAACCCCTAAACCCCTACACCCTGAAACCCGAAACTCCTCTGGAGTTGGGAGGAGGGCTAAAACCAACCCGTCCTCGGCGTTTATATTGGTCTTGGCCACAAAGGGTCCAGGGAATGTTGCGACTCGGAAAATTTGAAGGTGCAGAATAGTAAAGCTAGTATACGGAAAGAGTAGTACCCAAGTAACGTCCGAATTGTATAAACTAATAGCCCAAAAATCCTGAAAGCAGTCAAGAAAAGGCCATTACTTCACACAGCTTGTGGCTCTAGGTAGTCAGTTATTCGGGTTCTTACATTGAGCTTTGAGAGGCGTAGGCTTGAGCAGTGTAGCGACTACCAGGCAAGAGCACGTTTGAAGTGATAAGGCTCCTACCCTAAACCCTAAACCCTACCCGCCAAAGCCTAAACCCCGCCGGAGCATTCTAGGCTATTGTAGATTGTAAGTTTTCGGTATGATGCTTTGGGATCTAAGGTGGCAAGCTCCACGCATAACTGCTTTGCCCAAGGGAGCCCAAGGGGCCGCCCTTAACATCAGATTCATGGGTTTCCAAACGGTACCTTAAAAGGGGATATAGGGTTTCTATAGGGGAATATATGGTTTCGGGTTCAGGGTTTTCAAAATTAGGGGTACCTTTTGGGATCCCTATACTAGCTATTACAGAATTTAGGGTTCTATACTGGGGCCGCGACATTGTTGGAAATTAACAGCTTCGGGGCAATAGGCATGTTCATCCTATGCCAGTCTCGAAATGTTAACCCTAAATGCCCATCCGCGTTCGACTGAGAACTCTGAACCTCACTTGCACCCAAAGGGCGATTATGTTTAGGGTTTAGGGTTTATAGAGGACGCTCGCAATAATCTTTGCATGAACCTTGGGAGGACTCTATGGCCCCTCTGTCTGCAATCTATTTCTCAAGAGTGCCGTGGAGTAGCCCTGTTCAGCGCAAACCCCAATTCAGTCGTGATGATATGCATCTGGGGGGTTTCTCAAATCACCCCATAGAATCCCTACCAGTAGCCCCCCCTATACTCCTACATAATCCCCATTGATCCCTAAGTACCACATTTTGTGAAACTCCGATATGGGAACCTCTCAAACCAGCGCTTTTATCGGGGACATACAACAACTTTCGGGCAGGACTACTGTAGACCCGTGATTAATAAATCCCCTCCCCTTAATGGTGGTTATAATACAGATCCCAATATTAAGCCTTTAAAGGGAGCGGGCTTATTAAGCAGGAGTCTGCATTATACACCCTAAGCCCTAAACCCTAAAGATAAGTTTCCATTTTCTTGTCCATTATCCCTATAGAATCCCTATAGTCCCCCTAGTAATATATTACCCCTATATTACCCCCATAAGGCCAATAAATCATGGGGGTTCACGGAACCCTTAACCCTAAACCCCAAACCTAAACCCTAAACCCACTTCTTGAACGTCACTCCAAGTCCCTCGACCGTAGCTATCATCAAAATCTCTCAAGGAGCTTCCTTTGTACCCTTAGGGTTTGTACCCTGGGTTTGGGCCCCTAAACCATGGAATATGGCCCTTGTTAAGGGTATTTGGAACTCAAGACCTAGGGTTACAAACATTAAGGGTACAAACTAAGAGTATTCGAATCTCCTATACCAAGCCAAACCCCCAAACCCACATCCCCACACCCTAACCCCACCCTTAGCTCAAGTCCCAGCCCGAACCCCAGACCCTAAGTAAGCCCTAAACCCTAAGCCCTGAGCCCAAAATTCAGAGCGTCAAGTCCTAAAACCTATAGCTTAGCCCTCAGCCTTTTCCATTAGAAGTTAAACCGCAAAACATAAGATCCGGACCATAAGTCCCAGGCCTTAAACCTCAAGCCCCACAGCCTAGACCGTAATACAAGGGCCTGAACATCATGTCGAGATCTACATGTGATATGCTCTATACCATCATTGGGCAAGTAATCTAGAAGCAAAGGCTCATTATCTGTACAACTCTCTACATAATCCCCCCCAGTCTCGATTTGATGTTGAATTCTTTTTGTCATTCGATATTCCGCTACTCCTATACATTCCCCATGTACCCTGGCATATCCTTATTGAGGCTAAAAAGCCCCAAAGCCTAAACTCCCAACCCTAAACTCTACACCCTAAACCCCAAACCCTAAACCCCAAACCCTAAACCCTAAACCCTACACTCCAAACCTGCTAGCTAAGCTTCTGGCGCAACCGACCAGCGTGCTGGGACTGACGTCACAATTCTCCATGCTACAAACCACCTCCACCTGGGGGTTTGGGGTTTGGGGTTTAGGGTTTAGGGTGTGGTTTGGGTTTAGGGTTTAAGGGGATTACAAGTATAAAGTAGATGCTGCGTGTGCTTGCAGCAAGCAGCCTTTCATTGAAGTACCATAGACTGTACTCCTCTGCAAGGACACCATGCCCCTCAAACCCTAATTTTGGCAAGGCTCCAACCGTCCATCAGTCTATAACGTAGAAACCGCAGTACCCTAAGAAAAAAAAAGCTATCACATAACATAGGCCCCCTGCAGTAGCCATGGAGACCGGCCTGGAATCTCGACCTTCCCTGGAACCCTGGTAGAAATCATGCCCGTTGCAGAGGGTTGACTTGACTTAGGTGGGCGCGCCACCCTGTAATAGCGGCTATAAGGGATCATGAGGATTATACTAGGGTCCTATTATATTCCTTTTATACCACTATTACAGGCTGGGGGGTCCTCCTAAGACATGAAGATAATGAAGGGAGAACATTGGCAATGGTTCAGGCTTCCACATTATAACAGCCAGTAGGGATGATAGTTGTGCTTTACGCGGTTAAGGCTTAGGGTTTAGGGTTTAGGTTTTTTTTTGTGTTTAGGGATTAGGGCTTTGACTTGTCACTGTCTCTGAACCTCTAAACCCTAGATCCTAAGCCCTGATCATGAGGACCCCAGACCCTCTAAAGGATCCAAAAATGGAACCCGCCCCATATGAACCCAGTACTACATTGGGGAAACTAGGGGATTATTGGGGGGGTTCCAATTTTTTGGACCCTTTAGGGGGTCTGGGACCTTCAAGAGTCATATGATAGTCATGGAGGTTTCATGCTGAGCCTTGCTGGCAATGATGGAGGCAATGATTGGGTATTTAAGAGCATTGTCGGGATTAAATCCAGATCTTATGGATCCACGTATACAAATAATTCCTGTGTTGGGCCCTAAAATCTGTAAATAGGACCTACATCGGGCTATTTGGATTCCTAGAGCAACATCGGAATTTGAGATTCAAGCCTTGACAGGAAAATGCAGTCGACTAGTGTTCCTTTGCCTCTTTGCTGTTGAGGAACTCAAGTTGCCATAGTATGGGTATACAGTGTATAAATCATACGCTTTCCTTATAATGGTAACTTAACAGACGGTTCCTTAAGAGCAACCCTGTCTTGCAAGATAGTCCTTACAAGCAGCTTAAGGTTTAATTAGCCTGCAAGCCCTCAATCATAAACCAAAGCTCACAGTCAATGGAAGTTGTATCGGCTGCCCAGCATGCCTAGAAACGAAACAGAACCGTACAACCCCAAATCAAAGTCCGGATATTTAGCGTTTAGATTTAAGGTTTATGGCTGAGGGATAAACCCTAAACCCCTAAACCCCTAAACCCAAAACCCAATAAACCCTAAACATGCCGTCGCGCCTTCCCCGTCCAGCCCTCGGCACAGACCCAGGCGCTGCCGTCCCACATGAAGCCAGGCCTGCCAGACGAAGGGAAGAACCGCAAAACCCTGGTTTAGGTGTAGGGTTTAGGGTTTAGGGTTTAGGGTTCCTGGTTTAGGTGTTTAGGATAGGCCTTAGAGATTAGGAGGACCCCCCACCCTGTAATCCTGGTGTAAGAGGAATATATTAGGACCCTACTTGGAGGGTCAGGGGGACTTGGTAAGTAGGTTAGTAACCCCTATAATCCATATAATTACCCCAATTATCCCCATTATTAACCTACTTACCCTATAAACCCTGAACCCTAAATACTACAGTAGTTTCCATTTTCTTCTCCATTGTTGTTAGTAACCTACTTACTAAGTCCCCATGACCCTCCAAGAATCCTTCTTATCCCTTATAGTCACTATTACAGGGTTGCAGGGTCCACCTGAGGTATAGAGCTGGAGGTTGAAATCTTAGGGTTGAGGATTTGGGGTTTAGGGTTTAGGATTCAGCATTTAGGGTTTAGGATTTAGGGTTTAGGATTTAAGGTTTAGGGAATTGAGCTTGAGGTTTAAGGCTTAGGGCTTGAGGTTGCAGGCTTATGAGGTTATTAAGGTTAGGGTTTTAGGAGGGTTTCAGGTACAGGGCTTCAGGTTTAGGTAGGGCTTAGGGTTTGGCCTGCGTGGAGTCTGGGGCTTAAGCTTTAGGGTTTTCAGTCAGCGCCTGGGGTTGAGATATCCCACAGTTTCTGCCTGCTCAAGGGCCCCGAGCTCCCGCCAAATGATTCATCATTTGCAGCAACTGGCCTCTGGTTAACTAAGAATGTAGTAATGGATCCGTGCAGCCGTCTCTAGATGACCCATTGTAGTAGTTTCCAAATTCTTTTCGTTTTTTTCATTCCCAGCTAACCAAAAGCCAAGCAAAGCCCGACTCCCGTGCCATTCAATAGTCGCTGGCGAAGGCTTCAAGTTTGACAGAGAATCTTGAGAGGACCTTGTCGGTGCCTTGCACGACTGTATAGTTTATGTAGGAAGCCAGAAAGGCAAGAGTCTAGGCCTCATTTAGGTAGGTAGAGTGCCGAACACTGGTGGGGTTTATATCCGCGCTTCTAAGTGACTATAGGAGGCTAAGTGAGCCATTGTCTAAGCTACTAGTATCCCCCTTTATAACCCCTGTGATACTGCCCTTTATAAACTCCTATATAACCCCCTTTAAAGAGTTTCGATTATAGCTCAGGTGATGATAACTTGATGTTTCTCTACCGAGGGGGAAGCTCGCGGAGCATCCATTTGCCGGCAAAGCTGAACCATTCCAGGCTGAAATTCTAATGCTTCAGGATTTGTAGGTTTCTGAACTGAAAGGATATATTGGGATAATGGAAGAGAAAAATGGAAACTGCTATTTAGGGCTTAGGGTTTAGGATTTCCCGAAGTAGATAGAATATGGGGTATATGGGGTCTTATTAGAATATCAGAATATACCCAAAGCCATATTCTATCTTAAGTTACTTAAGGGGGACTATATCCTGGAGACCCCAGGGGTCTATGGGGCCGAATTACCTCCAACCCTTGAAGTATGGGAATCCAAGGTTTCTTTCAACGCTTCTGCTTGGCTATAGTTCCCTGAACCTAAAGCCTTTAAGCCCAAACCCTGAACCATAAGCCTCAAACCCTAGACCACAAACCGCAAACCTTACAGTAAACCCCAAATCCAGAACCCTAAACCCTAAAAATCCAAAAACACAAAATCCAGCAGAACCCTAAACCCCTAAACCCCAAACTCTAAACACCCGAAACCCTCGACCCGTCCTGGATTCCGCGGGAGGGCAGGTCATTTCACACTGCTGCCCACTCCAGCTCAACCTTGCCGTTTGGGGTTTAAGGGGTTTTGGGGTTTTAAGGTTTTTGGGGTTTTAGGGTTAGGGTTTTGGGATTTAGGGTTTTTGGGGTTTTGGGGTTTGGGGTTTAGGGTTTTTGGGGTTTTGGGGTTTTGGGGTTTGGGGTTTAGGGTTTTGGGGGTTTAGGGTTTTGGGGGTTTCGGCTTCGGACTGGCGTCAGGGCCGCGGATTCGGAGAAGTTGGTTTTGCTTTGAAGGCTAGCCCTTGATTGAAAGTGAAGTTGTAGTGTGGGACCCTCTTTAATCTCGGGGTCACCCACCTGTCCAACAACAGTAGGGGCGCCCGACAATGAAAGATTTGGTCCTTGATTAATTCAGCCTGCAAGAGGTCTGAAGGCTCTGAGGGCTGATTTAAAGGGGATGCTCTGGATTCTGCTAGGACACAAAATCGCAACACATTAAAATAGCCTAATCCTTTTTGAAGGGGATCCTAAAGCACGTTATAGGCGGGGTCTCTTCAAGAGGAATCAGTCCAATTGAAAGTTCCCTAAATCGGGAAGGTGTTGGTCAGCATGATGCGGCTTATGGGGCTTTTAACTTGAGGATTATGGTTTTTGGGTCTAGCTCATTCATGTTTAGGATCTAGGGTTTAGCGTTCAGTTGGATTTACATGGCTTGTGGAGGCACACGTGTCTGCTATACAGCTTTTCCTATTCAAGCTGCTTTTGAGTTCAGAAGGGGGCTAGTGGCGTTGGAACTCGGGGTGTTTCATATGGGCCCGCGCGATTCAAATCATCGTTTTGGGTGTAGAGTTACGGGGCCGGAATTACTAAAGTAATCATGTTGGCTGCCCCTGGTTGTCATTTCAGCGGGGATTCTACCAATCATGGTGGCATCGTCTTCAGCTTGTGTAGGCTTCTACGTGAACGACGATGTGGCCTTCATCCAACGAGCTCATATGCAATGTGGAAACTACTATTTACAGTTTAGGCTTTAGGGTTTAAGGCTTTGCTTTATATTGGGATAATAGAAAAGAAAACGGAAACTACTATATCATATGAGCCGACGCAAACGTCGGTTTTTGGTGTAGGGTTTTGCATGATCCAGACAGACCCCCCCCCAAAGGCCGCGTGGCCCCATGTAAGCGGTTGTCAAGACCCTGGCATATGTTTTCATGCAGGTTCCCCTACATAGTCGACCCTAATATGGATCCCAAACCCTAAAGCCTAAACCTTGAACCCTAAACCCTAAACATGCTCCGTAGTCAAGGGAGCCCCAGACTTACAAGCGCAGGTCAGGATTCCTTTATCCTCAAAAGCAACCCCTGCAAAACCTTGGCAATCCTCTCATATCGCTGAATTCCTCGGGCTCTTCTAGAGACACCCCCAAAGAACGCTCAACTATGGGCATCCCTATGGGGATCTTCCGTGGCTGCTTCCAAATTCCGAATGTATGCTACCCTCAATTTTGGAGAACCAGATGGGAAACAGGACGGAAACAGGGTAGGTTGAGGGAGGTTGTACTTAGCAACCTGTTGCAGTAAGAGTCATGACATGGCTATAGGGCCTTAACCCAGGCAGTATAGGTGTGGGATTTCCTAGCAACTTCAAACAGAAAAAACACGTTTGGGATTCTGCTTCAAGGCTAAGCCCTAGACGCTAGATCCTGACCCCCGAAATTCAAGCCCAATCCATGACAATCAAAATCTTCAACATAAATCTGAAAGCTTAGGCAAGTCAAGATACATTCGATTCGGATCTGTGTTGAAGTCCTGAGGCTGCAGGATGTTGGGTTGCCAGCTTCCGTGAATGAAAGATTATTGGCCGCTAAGCGCTCATAAGGCTTGGGGTTTGGGGTAGGAACTCTTTCATACGCGATGAGGGAGATCTTGCACCTCATAATGCCGTAGGGCATTCGTATAATGCGCTTCAGCCAGTGTAAGCAATCAGGTCAATTTTCCGTCCAGTGAAACGCACGTTTTTGTTGATTGCGTGTGCTGGCTTGCATTTGTGTTCCGGGAGCATGCGGTCACCAAAGCATCCATGCCC
>CAJNIZ010003196.1:3111-24210 GCA_905231905.1 Symbiodinium pilosum | reverse complement strand
TTGCCATAAATTCTGGACATTCTGTAAATGCTGAGCTGAGCTACGAGTTACAACATTCAGAGTGAAAAGGTGCGTTTGCGCAGTTGGTTTGCTGGTTGTGATTGAACCATCCAGTCGACCTTTTACAAGGGAGTTTGGGGCTTGTTGGGGGCCGGGGCATCTTGCGGTTTTGGAAGGGATCGATTGGGGGGTCGGCAAAGAAAGGGAAGCTGTACTTTTTTATGCGGTGAACCGGGATACGGAGAGTCAGGTTAGGTGTGGGGGGTAGTGGTTCATTGGGGGTGGAGGTGGAAAAGCTGGATGAGAGCAACCGTTGAATACTTTCTGGCTGCTAAGCAGCGTGATTGTGATTCTTCGAATGGCACCTTTCGCAGCCATCATGCATGGAATTCCATGACAGCGCTCGTTGTCGCACTACCAGACTCCACAGCAAAGTCAGGAGAACACAGCTCGTTGCCAGTACCCGTACATAGCAACTAGTAACTTTACCAGCAAATCTTGACGCCCCCCCATTCCTAGATCTAGATTTTAGAGGGTCAGTCGATTTTTGTGGTAAAGCGCAGGTTTTTTTGGGAATTTGCAGACTTGTCAATTTCCGGTTCGTAAAATGATTTGGTCATAATTGTTCCCTTCAGGATAACTGACTGAAATAGGCTTTTATTGGAATGCTTTCGTTGCTTTCAAATCTTGTCGGCTTAATTTTTTGTTGGCTCAAGCTTGCGTAGGGAACAGCTTGCAAAATCTCTGTAAATTGTTTTCTTGGGGAGGGGGGGCAGCAAAATCTCGGATTATAATTAATGTTCACCGGATAGTGACCCCCCTGATTCACCCCACCTTCAACTTGTTTTGCGATTTTGGGTCTACGGAAGCGGGGTCGCACTAATTAACAGAGGCATGGGGGTAGGACCGTTCTGGCCGGGTACTGGTACCCCCTTTATTAATGCTAGCTCAGCATTAGTGCTCCTCACAGCGTCCATACTCTTTTCAACTTTCTTTTGCCATCAGTGTGCTTGTAATACAAGCTGTCGAGAAGTTAGGCTTTGCGTTGATAGTGAGTGCGCATTGGCACACATGCCGTGAAACTGTCCTCCACGCTGCGCTATGGCGAAGCGAACAGAACTCCAGTGGCCTGGGGAAATCTCCATCGCACCGCCCTCAGAAAGCACCCGGTTGATCATTGCACGTGACAAGCAACAAGCCAAGGAGTTTGCTGATGATGTCGTGGCTATTCTTCTTCAGCCCTTCTAGCTCAGTTTGCATTTCGGCATCATTGGCTTCACGTGCTCTTGGCCAGGCGAGGCTTCTGCAAAGTGCGAGCTCCTGCCCTGGAGCAACGCTCCATGGTTGTGGATTTGGCCAGGCGCGGTGGGAATAAGCCTTATTCCGAATAGCGAATAGTGGCAGGAACCCTGCACGTCTGGGGCTTTTGCTGGTCAGCTGCTCAGGCAATCGTCCAGCTTTGCTTTGCCCCACCTCGAAATGGAGGCGCCGCTGTATTCGCGTGCACGTGTTGTTGTGTTGTGAAATTTCACGGCTCTGCCTTGAGGAGGGATTCCTTGGACGTCGATCTCGAAGCAAAGTCGCCTTCCTAGGATCCGCCGAGGAGCCCTTGGCAGGGTGCATCCGCAACATGACGGAGCTGGCGGATGCCGTTGCCTCCCGGCTTGGCCGGGAAGCAGGCTCGAAAGTTGTGCCATCTTCTGCTGTGTTGATCCCGCCTTACCATATGCAGACGAAAGGCTTCCAGCCACTGCCGGGGCTGCAACAGCTCCTCCTGCGGGAGCCGCTGGCTCGGGGCGAACGAAGCACACTCAGCCCCGGGCCGCTCTCGGAGGAGGAGGCGCTCCGTTTGATGACAAGTGCCAGCTGATCTTCGTTGTGGGCTGGCTGTCGAAGGTAGAGCGGGGCCTCGTGGAACAATACTTGGGCTTCCTGCAGACATGCCGCCTTTCCGTCCTATACGTGCTCGAGGTGCTTGCAGATGCGGTGGAAATTGCCTAGGCCTACTTTGAAGCAGAGCTGTCGCCAGGCAGAGAAGGGCTGCTTGGAGTTGTACTCCCAGGGCTCCAAAACTGCACTGAAGGTGCCAGTGCCAGCTGCCTGGTGAATTTCGAAGTGCAGCTGCTAGCTGGAGCCGAAACTGAGCCAAGGGCAGCAGATACTTTGGTGCTCTTCCGCAGCGACGAGCTGTCCTATGCATATGCCGCCCTTCTGCATTTGGTGACTGCTGCTTGTGGTTTTGGGTTAGTTGGACTAACAAAGGTCCAGTCAGGCCGCGATGTCGCACTGCAGGGCTGGGTTCTGTCATCACAGGACCAGGCACGCGCCATCATGGTGTTGAAGAGTCTCGTGCTAGGTCAGGGTGTTGTTTCTGACTTGTCAAGGCTCTCTGTGGCGTGGCTGGTGCACTCTTCTTTCTTTACCTTTTCTGGCTTTGCTGCAGGGTGTTTTCCTCATCTCTACAGTCTACTGGTACCTAGATTCTTTACGCCCTCATTGGCAAAAGAATTGTTGAGGCAAGATCAAAGGGCAGTCCAGTCCCACCTGTCTCAGACCAATTCGTTCTAGCAAAATTTAACAGCACCAAGAAGGGGTGAGAAGGGGTGGAACATGGTGGAACAGGTGTGGAACATATTCAGCAGCTTCGTGGAAGGCAGCCCCAATTCAGAATCAAGCCCAATAACTTTGCACAGTTTGGTCCCTACACGGAGTGCGCGTTTCTGACAAGCGGACATAGTGCCTCCAAAGAGCAACCCCGCCTTGTATGCAGGTTGCTCTTCAGGGCCTGGATGGTCGCACAGCTGAAATGCCTTGCGACTTCTGCATTGAGATGCTGAGAGCACGACTTGCTCAGGCGACTTCGAAGGCTTGCAAGAGGTTTTTG
This sequence comes from Symbiodinium pilosum, assembly GCA_905231905.1. Lineage (NCBI taxonomy): Eukaryota > Dinophyceae > Suessiales > Symbiodiniaceae > Symbiodinium > Symbiodinium pilosum. The sequence goes on along the minus strand of CAJNIZ010003196.1, from coordinate 21,326 downwards.
GAGGGCCACGGATTCAAGGTGCAACTGCGCAGCTCAGAAGATGCACATGCCAAGACCGTCACGCCCCAGGTCAAATCATGCCCGTTGGCGAACAGGTGAGCATCATGACTGCTGCATGCATGATTCCTGGGCAAGTGGACGGCCTGGACCAGAACTACATAATGTACAGTCTCTCGGCATGCACGTCTTAGCTGAGCAAGCTGCGGCAGCGTTGAAGGAGCCTTACCTACCCCCAAGGACTAAGGAAACCCCTCTTTGGACCAAGGCGCCCAGACAGACACTTTCTTGGAGATTCCCTTCATGAGATGGGATATCAACTTGTACTACACTTCGAATCCTGAAGAGATACCCGGCCGCAAGATTAAGCTTCAGCCGGTCTGAACCATAGCACCGTTGCAAAGTTGTCGCAGAATCTGCCATTTTGCCAAGCAACATGCAAAGGAGTCCAGTTCCCAAGTCGTACACGAAGCATGCCGGGCTCCTCTCAGATAACGCCGCCTGGGTTGCACTGTTGTAGGCTCTCCATCAAGGGTGGTGCATGGCTCGGGCATTTAACATGTGTTTGATTTGCCTTGGATTCAAGATACGACAGAGCTGCCCTGCAGCCCAACAATGCGCTAGCCCTTCTCCCAATCATTTTACCTCGACAGCTCCTCCTGAATTGTACAGGGTACAGTTTGCAGCCAAGGAAATCACAGGCCGGGAGCGTGCGTGAGCAGCTCACCCGGTGTCTGTTCGCAGTGTGCCGTGTGCCTCTTCTCCAGGCTTCGACAACGACTTCTTCGACATCCCAACGAAGCATGCCTCCTCCTACCCTCCGGCCATCCGCCTCTGCAGCTTGGAGTGTCAGGGTACTGCGCAATGTGCAAGTCAATGCAACGTGACTTTGAAGAGCAGAGTAGCCCAGGCCTGGAGAAGGTTTTCGAGTCGCTTTTGGCCCGTGGCTACACGCGGGAGTCCCTCCGTGGCACCGACCCCGGTATACTCAGAGCCAGCTCAGACAGTCACCTTCGCCACTTTTACCTTCTGCTTCGCAAAGTCATTTCCGGACTTTCTCCGGCGCCTCGCATTTGATGGCTTCTAGGTCCAACCTTTGAAGGGTTGGCATCTGGAGCTGTGGTGTTGGATGCCGCGCGCTGCGTTTGGACTGGCGCAGGCTGACTAACCTTTCAGGGATGTACTGCAACCTGGTCTTGCTGTCTGCTCGGCAGCGTGCCGTCCGTTCAACGGATCGCTTAGCTACTCAGCAAACCGTGTTACTTCAACACCTTGACTGTGACTGAACTCTTATCGGCGTGTTTGGTTGCTTCGGATTTCTTGCGGTTTTCAGCCACAACAGAATGGAGTGTTTCGCCGAGGGCAAGTTTGCTAGAGCTGCTAGGGAACTGGACTGTGGTTAATCGGTGCCGGAGCGCTACAACTGCACACACTGGCGGCTCGTTGACGGCACCAGTACAGCCATATCGCAGTTTATTCAGGTCGAAATCTGCCGCTGTGGGTTGCTGACATTGGTCACGAGTTTGATCCCTTCTTCAGGCGCGGCGGGACCTCTAGGCCGCTGTAGGCGTGCGATGCTTGATGACTTCAATCTGAGGTTTATGGAGGATCCGGACACCTGGGCTACTGCGAGGCAGTTGGGTATGCCATCAGCAGGACCGAAGCCGTGCGATAGGAGCCTCGCAAGCATTCGCAGAGCCTGCAGGACTGATAGCATACCATCTCAACACCACGGGGCCAGCTACATGTGTAACGAGCCCAGGATGCTCAGGGAGATGACTGCTTCAAGCTGCGAGCTTCATGCTCCCTGCGGGAAGGTTGACACGGCCTGTTCGTCGTCTTTGGTGAGCTCCAACTTGCTCTACAACTACATGCGCAAACGACCGGCCAAAAGCTTAGGTTGAATACGGTTTGCATGACGCTGCATGCCAAGCTGCCTCTCTTCCTTTCTTTCAGGATCCTACGGTGACAGAAGCTGTCACCTCCTCCATGATGACCTGCCTGGCGCAAGGGCCCCACGGAGCCCCCTCAGGGCCCTTCAGCCTGGCCTATCTAGCCTCCATTTCTAAGGGCGCTAACCTTCGTGGGCCTGAGTGGCGCGGGAATGTTGGGGAGGACCGGACGCTGCAAGCACTTGCCTCAGAAGGCTTGCAATAGGAGCTGCTTGCATTCCACCCTGTACTCAGATCCTTCGACAACTCAGCCAACGGCTATGCTCGTGGCGAAGGCATCGTCTCCCAGGTCTGGAAGGCCCAAGCCGAGGGACAGGCTTGGCCTATCAAAGTACTCCACATGTCTCTGTTGGCAAGTGGCGCAGGTAGCTGAGGACGCCAAAGATGTGGAAGATCGGCTGGGCGTCTTCGTCACAGGTTTCGTGAACCAGGTCGGTGCCGCGTTATGCCACGTGGTCAATGATGGTCGGCATGGCCAGAAAAAGACAGGATGGTCGCAGCGCCAGCCTCACGGCACCCAATGGCCCCTCGCAGCAGCTGTGCGTGCGCTCCTCGCTCCGTCTGGGAGGCCCGGACCTGTGGACATCTCGGCGCATGCTTTGGCCGCCTTTGAAGCAGATCTCCTCTGTCAGGTCTGCTGCCGGCTGAGATAGTCTGCACCGAAAATCATGGCACTGGCACAGCCCTGGGTGATCCGAAGCTTGAGCCGAGATTGTACAAACGCTTGGATGGATTGAACAATTTTTTAGGCTTTTGCTGGCTTCAGGGCCTTTGGATCTGAGGATCGAGGTGGGCTCAGTGCGCGCCGTCTTTTGGAAGGGCCGTGATGCGCCTGTTGTGGTAACTACGGGGAAATCCCACCAGGGCCACTCCGAGGCAAGGAAAGGACTCGCATGACGTTGTGACACGTCGTCTCTGTCTTCCTGTTGAGGCCTCCGCGGGGCTCTCAGGAATCATGAAAACGGCGGCGCGCTCGGCCAGTGGACCTCGATGCTCTTCAAGAAAGAACGGGAAATTTCACTTTCGGGAAGACAAGGTGAACACGATCCGCCACTGGACGGCTCCCTCGCAGTGCCATCTCCAGCTGCTCAATGCTTGCGCCTCAAAGCCATTCAGCCGAGCTGACATCCGGGCTGTGGCTGAAAGCAGCGTGGGTCATGCTGCTTCACTGAACAAGTGCTGCAATTCTTCGTCCAAAGCATAATCTCCAAGCTGCAAGTTCTCAAGCTGAAGCTCTTTGCAGGTGACCCTACTGCAAGAAAACAATTCCATCAATAGGCTGTAGCACTGTAGCTGGAAAGACATAGGGAACTTCGTCGAAGCGACCAGTGAAGTGAGGGAAACCGACAACCAGAGAGTGCAGTGAGGGATCCAAGCCTGCGGAGCAGCAGCGGTGGTTTGTTTTAGTCCTAGCTTTCTCAAGGCGCACATCGACGACGGCGGCTTTCCGGGTCTCTTCCCGGTGGAGTGCTGCAACCTGAATGGCGACGAGCGTGGCATTATCGGCCCGGCACTCAAAGCCTCAAAGGAAGGATCCGATTTGCCAATCGAAGCTCACAAGGCGGGCTGAACTCCTTCGGCTTTGGCAGCAGCCCAAGCTGTTCAAGCTGCAAGGCTTTGGCTCTCCGAACAGGATTTCTTCATGGACAGGGCTGCACGATTCTTGTGTCTACCTTGGGACCTTGTGCATTTGGGAAATCGGAAATCTGGCAGAATATGCCCACCCCGGGCAAGACATGAGACAAACAACCAACCTCTTCTGCGGGCTTGCACATGGCTTCCTTGAGCAAAACGGGAGCAATCTCGAATGCCCCTCCAAACCAAAGTCCGGACACAGCCGAACTAGGTAACTAGGATTATTGACCGGAAGCCTTCACCTTCTACAAAACAACAGAGGCCCAGGGCTTTTACGCATGCTGTCGCACTCATTCCACTCTGTTGCAGAGGGCGTGCAGCAAAGGGATCCATCCTTTTGCGTGGGCCATGTTTTGGAACAAGAGGCAGCCTGTTGCAGCCTAATTCAATTCCATGAGGTAGAGGTCTGGAGCCACGGCAACACTTTTGCATGCAGCCTATGGTGTGGAAGTCTTTGACAACAGCGAGCAAGCTACTAACAGTATTCTCAATTCCTAATGAAATTACCAGAAGTGCAATCACAAGACCTTTTGTATGCTTGAGCAAGTCTTAGTTGGGTTGGTACTGTCCTTCAAGTTTGAGGTGGCACCAACTCGCGCGGCGAGGCCGCGCATGCGATGTCTGGGACAAAGCCAAGGGATCTCCTTCCGTGCTTGCCAGATTTGGGCCATGAGCCGTGCTGTGGCGCGGCGCCGCGGGGAGGAGGCAGACGGCGAAGCTGTGACCAGCGTTGAGAGGGAGTGTTGTCGGCCCCGAGGCGCTCAGCGGCGTGCAGACGAGCGAGGCAGCTTCTAATAGGGAAGAACTGTCGAAAAGAAAAAGGCGGCAAAAGGTCCGCAACGTGTTCTCCTCAGGCCCAGGCCCGGATCGCGGTGTCAGTGCCGTGTTCGGTCTGCCAAAAGCCTATGTGCTTCCTGTGCGGACGTGCCTTGCAAAAGCCTCAGAGAAAAGGTTTTGGTAAGGAACAACTTTTCACCTCTGCGTTTTACTCCTGTGCCCTAGGCATGGAAGTCCCAACCATCGCTGTGCTGACATTCGCGCGAAAGTAGCCGCACGCCTATGTGACTTCATTGCCATGGCTGACTTACCTGGCAGAGTCGTCCTGGCTGACAGGCCTCCTACGACACATGCAGCGACTGCTACACGGGCACCTTCCACTATCAAGGCGCGGAATGCTGCCGTCTGAGGATGGCAGTTCGAAAAACTCCGTTTGATTGATGGACATCAGTCTTTGCGTTTGCGGTCCAACTGCTTGCATAGCATCATGGCCAATGTCATCAGATGGGTAGATGGAGGGAGAGAGCTTTGAGCCTTCCTGGCAGAGTGCTTCAGGCAACTGATGCTCGAACTTCAGCGAATTGTGTTGAACATAGTCTTGACATCAAAGAGCTAGAATGATTTCAAGCAGAGGCATTGCTCTGGAGAGAGATCCCTTCAGTTCATTCCCATAGAAATACTGTAGGAACGTAGGAGCCATAGTGCGTCTGTGCACGCGCGCAAAATGTTCGCTACTACTTCTTGCTTTTTATTGGTCCTGCTAAAGCTTTGCACCTTTGATGTAGACTGAGAGTGGCCTGACAGTCGTGCAGGAGCATTGACGTGAGAGGACTGGTGCATTGAGTGTACTGCCCTTGCTTGAGTCGCATAGCACCTGCAAGCTTGTGATTCGAGCGCGGCCAAGTGAGGCCAGTTAATGTTCAGTCACCCGTCAAGGGAATAAATCTCAAGCTAAGGCCTTCGATGCACAAATTTATGCTGAATGAGACATGCAGCAAATAACTTCCCTCGACGAGGATAGCTTGAGCCTCTTGTGTTTTCCCGGAGGTGATGTTAGCAGCAAAGAAAGAAATTGCGGATGAGCCGACGTAAGTGCTATTCAAGCCGGCTTTCTTGCATGTCCTTTGCTTGATGATGCAGCTGGATCAAGTTGAGCACCATGAGAGCTAAGCTTTACCGGTGGATGAGCCTGCTGGTTTGCATACCACGTGTTTGGATTTTTTTCGAAGCACAGTACCGTTTTTGTCAGCAGGCCGTGCGGCAGTGCTAAATCTTACCGGAATTGGAGAGTCATCTGATGACAGAGATTCTGACATTCTCATTTAGGGCATATCTAGCTTTAGGGAGCTCCGCGGAAGCCCGGCTGCCTTCGTCAGGATCGGATCTACTTTCACTTTTAACGCACATCAAGCCAAAGTCCAGGCGCCGGCTGCCTTATGCCGCAGCTCTGCCGCTACTATGCGCAGGCCAGCTTCTTGCTGCAGTGCTATCTGAAATTGAGCTTATCGGCGTGACAGGGCCGCTGTGCCTTCGGAAATGCTTGCAACATGTGGCATGGCGACAGCAATGGCGAGGGAGGCTACAAGGCTTTTCTGCCTTGACCTCTCAAAGACAGTACCGCTATTAAATGCACTACCAGGATGCTGACAAGAATCTGTTCCTAGCTGAGACTTTCCGGAGATGGATTTCTTCTGAGAATGTGGTGCATCATGATGCATCAGCATCTCATGCCTCGATTGACATACGCATTGAGGAGCGTCTGAACTCAGTCTTGACGGCCGCTGTGAGGTCAAGCGCCAAAGGCTCCACAAACGGGACGACCAATGGCCAGGACGGTTGGGACTAGCGCATCATTGCTGTGTGATTTGGTGATCTTCTGCTGGAGGCATGGATGTGCATATGATGTGCATGATGCATTGTACATGTTTGCACTTTGGTGCTATAAGTCTGCTACATCCTACACAACACAATCTGACTGCATGCGCCTGATATGTCAATAGGCACACGCTGAGAGGCTTCTCATGATATTGGTAACTTGATGCACGTGTTTGTCTTGTCAGGCGGTGCCTTCGGCAGGCAGGGACAAATCAAAGGGGATCCGTCCAGTCGCTAGAAGTTTCTGCGCAGTTCACAGGACGTTTCTTTGCTGACGCCGTGGGCAGGTCCAAAGACCATTTGCCGGCACTACCTCCAAGGTCGTTGCGCCTTTGGTGTGGCCCTCTTGTCTTGTTGCAGCACAGCGCGAGCGAACGCAACAATTAGACAGACCTAGACACTTCCACACTATGTGCAGCTCAGGCGATGCATGTCGAAACCTTCATGCAGCACCCACTCCAGCGCCTGCTCCGGCGCCCGTTCTACCCAAAGCTGCGCCAACAGTTGTGAGGCACCATGGTCCTGTTTTCAAGAGCAAGGCATAGCAAAGCATTAGACGTGATCTTGGGCAGGCCTGCAAAGGACGAGTACATCGAGTGTGGCATTTGCTTCGAAAACGTGGTTTGGCTTGGATTTCCTGCACCCCCATCTGAGGCAACGTGGCAGAGTACCATGCAGTCGCATGCGAGGTCAGGAAGAGGGGCGAACGCTTTGGAATGCTGGAGAGCTCGGGCCTCTAAAGAGGATATTGCTGCTCTCGGTTTCAGCGGAAGTCTCCTCGAGGCTGTGACCATGCGTTTTGCCTCAGCTGCATTCGCGGCTGGCGGCGTGAGCGAGAACAGCAGGCACAGCCCGACACGGCTACTCCGACAGTCTTGACGTGAAGACTAAATGCTTGTGTATTTCGGTCAGTATAGTGTCTGGTTTGGTACGTACTCCGAAGATACATAGGAAGACTGTGTAGCATGAAGAAGCGCTGCCTGCATCTAACATCCTCTCAAACTTCCCCTTCCAGGACAAGCAGAACTTGCGGCTGTGTCCTGTCTGCCGTAACGTGTCTTGGATGCACGTGCCATGCCAGAGCCACACATCAGAAGTTCCCGGGTGCCTGGGAATCCTGGGAACCACACCAACACTGGGCCACACAAGCAAAGCATTAAGTAAGGAATCCTTCTATGTCATACCCAGCGACTCCATCATCCTCGATCCAGAGGAGAAGCGTGGGGATCTCAGAAGCCCTGCACCCTCCCCCCNNCCCCCCCCCCCCCCCCCCCCGGGGCAAACGTCACCGTACCAAGGAAGGGTGATCGACGAGTACAAGCAGGCTGCCGATAAGACTGTGCTTGGGCAGTTGAAGGCTTTGAGTTTGTCAGGAGATGGGACGCATCCCTTGCAAGCTCTTCGATTATGGCAGAGGCAGGGATGTTATCTGTTGATCACTTGCGCTCAGTACATGCAAACGAGCAAGCAAGAACTCAGAGGCAATTGCCCCTTCGGAACCAGCTGCTTCTACGCCCATCTGAACCCCGATGGTTTGGCGCTAAGAGTGCTAAGAGGGCGGCAGAGCAATATGACCACTTGCCACATGGTGAAAACAGGGCTGTTACGTAACTTCAATTCAAGGCACGCGTTACATCCCACCGCCGCTGAAGTGGATGAGGGGTGCAGAGGGTTTTCAGCTCAGCGCATCTCGCCCCAAACTTTGGTTGATGCTGGAGCCGTGAGACATTTCAGGCAGCGAAGTGAAGTCGGAAGTGAAGCTCTCCGACTTCTTTGACTGAGCAGTTTTGGGGAGCACGAGGAGGCCTGCTGGAACAAAGAGCGCAATGCTAGCTCTGCGGCAAAAAGAGCCCTCACACGGAACCCCCCGGCCAGTCGAATCACTCTCTAAACAAGGGACTGACAACAGCAGGTGGTGATTAATGATAAGCTCTTTGGTGCCTAAGCTTTTCCCTTCAGTCCAGGTTAGGCTTTTGATGCGTGCCGAGGCTTTTTGAAATTGCCTGGCCCTGAAGTACTCGTAGTTTCATTGTGGTGTCCTGATCATCATGGCTTGCACCTAGAGTCCAATCAATTAAAGATCCTTGTTTCCTAGTCCCACAATTAATATGATTGTTGTGACCCAGTTTATTGACACGGCACCCACAGTCGTGTACCTTATCACCACGAAGCATAGCTACTATTGTTCTTAAAGTAGCTGGCACCATCAAGCTGGCAACGCTGGAGTTACGACTGCCATCATTCCACCTTCGTCGCCGATCTCATTGCACGAGCCTTGTAGGGAGCCGTTGGCTTCAGCCTCGCTGAAAACAGCCATGCAGAGTAGAGCCTCATGAATGACGGCCAGGAATACTAGGAAGGATCCACAGAGTAAGCGGAATAGAAGGTGATGCTAGGGATCTAGAAATGGTGATATTAGAAGTCACGATGGCGCTATGACTGGTGAAGCTATGGCAATTGACGCGAAGTCCAGCATAAGCGCAGTTACTTCAGATGGACTGGGCCATGAAAGGACAGAAGCAGTCTTACCACTTAGCAGAATCCTTGCAAAGCTTGGCAAAATGGGACGGTGCTGCCGCTGTCAAGGCTGAGCGGGTTGGAACATACGCAGATTTTGCTTGGCAGAGCGTTCGACGTCAGTCGGCCCTTCGAAAATACTGAATGCAAGGTTCATGAAGCTTCGAGACTTGCTGGCAGCATCCAGCTGCGATGGCATATTTCATGAGATGAGCAGGCAGGTTCCTACAAGGTTGCAGTCTGTTACCGTGCCACCTTGTGTCAGGCGCAGGTCGTCCTCCTTCTTGGACATGGAAGACAAGGCATGGACAGAATTTGATCGTGGGCTGTGGACAAGCCGAATTGTGCTTAGGCCATGCGCGCAAGCTTCTATGCCGGGAATGCGTGTGCACAAGACCCAAGCCATTGCGTCATGCTGTACGTGACTCAGCTTAAACACACGCTTCCATGGAGAGTCCGTGACCTGACTCAGGAGAGGCGGTTTCCAGTCGCTGGCCCATGATTTCTGTACGGACCGGCAAGAGAAGCCAGAAAGGTGAAAGGTGAAAGGAAACTGAAAAGAAAGGCGAGACACTCTCTTTTTTCGCTTTTGAAGGACTCTGGCCAGCCGGACTGGTGCAAGAAGGAGACGCCGTCGGAACCGCAGTGCCATGGCAGCAAGCCACCGAACAGAAGGAAGAGATTTTGCAGTGGCAGCCGCCTTATGGCTTTGCGGGACTGACAGGTGCCTCTGTCCTGGCCGGGCAAAGCTTTACTTGGAATCTTGGAAGCACTTCTGGGGATGACCGCGCTCAATAGTCAAAATGCAGATTCGGACTACGGGATGGACGTTTTCGAGTAACGACACTGACAACGGAGAGTGTAAAGGCTGAAGACACGCCTGGAATAGGCAAGGACACTGCACCAACATGACATGGTTAGCTGTCTATCCATCCCATTTGCCAAAGACTACACCTCTCCGCAAGGAACAGGGTAAAACCGCGCGGAAACAGGTTGCGTAAGGGCACGTGTCAGCAGATGCTAAGCAAATGAGTTGCTGAAGCAACATTTCAGTAAACTCTTGGTAGGGCTTTGCATTCAATTCGTGTCGCGATAAACACCATAGGCCCGGGTATCTTGCTTTTGTTTGACCTACCCGCTTTCATGTTGGTAGCAGTGCCGCCGCGTTACCAGGGATTTCACGTTCCTCTTCATGCATGTGTCAAAGCAGAACATGGAGGCAGCACGCCTAAGTCTTGCTGACCATAGCCCCGCGCCGCAAAAGGATCTTGGGAGCAGAGCTCGAGACCGCTCATTTAGAAAACGTTTACATGTGTCAGTGAGATGTTTGTGGTTTCAGGTCGTTGCCCTCAAGCTGAATCAGTAGGTTTATTCTTATGCAGTCGTGACTGCTTGCAGCTTACATTGCAAAATATTGCACGTTTCACCGCCAGTAGTTTTTTCAGATAGCTGCACCTCCTTGAATCAGTCATTTCAAGTCAGTCACTTTGGTGGCTGCTGGTACTCAACAATGATGAACGGGCACGGAAAACAAACCATAAGCCATAAGTGCATACAGGAATAGTACGCGAAGCTAGTATGGGCTCCTTGATTTTTGTCAGGACCGGCATCCGGAAGAGGCCAACAAGTTCGACCGGTCGGGATGCTGATGCTACCTGGGATCTTCCAAAGAGAGATCTGCAAATGAGTTGTGCATCATTTCGAGCAATGCGCCCCCAAAAAGCTGCGCCATGAATGATCGATTCTCATTATTTGTCTTTCTTTGTTTTGTTGGTCAGCGCTCACAGCTGTAGATATTCTTACGCGACGCGCTCGGTCTCACACGTGGCAGTCATGAAGCTCGTGATTCAAAATGTCTGGTTGGTTCGACTGGGCTTAGCTAGTCAAGCTTACCAAGAACTCAAGCTGCAAGCATCCGCCTTGGCCCTGGCAAAAAGCCCTTCCTAGGTTCACGTGAACTGTTGCGCCTCCCAGAAGTGGCTTGAATCCTGGTGAGCGATTGCTGCAGCTCCCTTGGTGGTTCAAGACGCCGCTTGCTTTGGCGCCCTGCGTTGACGCGCATCATGGACATTTGCTCAGTTTCTGTGAAGGTTGTGCAGTGACAGCCAGTTCGAAGACACATTCTCCTTGTATTAGCAATGCTCATTGCACATACTGAAAGATTTTTCTGGACCAGGCCAAGATGCTGACAGCTCCTTGGATGTTGAGAAACAATCAGCAATTCATTGACAATCAGTTGCCAACTGACCATGCCTCTACGTTTCGGTGTGTCCAAGTCTGGCCAGGGCACTCAGAGTATTTGATCTTATGAGTAGGCCAACGCAAGCACGAACCCGGCTTGTTGAGCAGGCTCATGCGTTGGAACATTCCGAAGACGATTGGTATGAAGGGCGCCATGCACATCCAGCCCCTATGACACTATGAGGCTCTCCTGGCCTTACTTCTGGCCGGAGCCGAAGCGCGACTCGGCGAGACGCCTGAGACGCCGAGGCACCAGTTGGCACCACCACCACAAAAAAAAGAGTGTGTATGGGCTCATTTTTCCGGATTTAGAGTTGAAGTTGGGATCATCTAGATTCGCGTAGAGTTAGCATCATACGCTATCACCGGAGAATCATAGCCCCAAGGCCATATTCACATGCTATATAGCAGAATATAGCATCATTTTGGGCATTCCGGAAATTAATTATTTGGGCGCTCCTTCGGATTGATTCCTAAGCTACGGGCTAGATTATGTGATGATTACTCTGGTTTGTAGGGGACGGATAGCTCAAAATATCGATCTATGTACAGAGAGGCATGAGGCATGTTGCTTTCAAACCACAAGCGCATCTCTTGCGAGTTCATGGTCCTGTCGAATTCCTGTCCCCATCGGCAGAGCGTTGAACTTTGGGAGAGTTGGAAATGGAGTGAAGCTTGTATGTTCAACTTGAGCCTGGAGGCCAAGCTCAGTAGGCTGGCAGGCGCAGTACTAGGGTTGTAGATGGCTGTAGACAGTCGAGACACTGGGTTGAACCCCTATAATATCAGGCTTGCATATTAAAGTGCAGAAATGTGCTCCGCCTCGTTACGTTGTTGCATCATGGCTGCCTGGCAGGAATGCATCCCGGCCATCTCCGGAGGACCTCCTTCCAGGTGGTGCTGCCCGCAGAGAAGAATACTGGTCGAATGCCACTCTACGCTTCAACGTCAACCCGAGCCTTTCAAAGTTGCACGACGTAACGAGGCTCCCACGGCCGAGCATGCATGCTTGTTAATGAGGAAGCATTCAGGTGCCCATGTCGTCAATGCAGTTGTGGTAACAGGAATCATTTTTTGGTTGAATATCGTAGAATCTGTGCAGCGCCTACTTACAAAGCAGGTGCTTCTCGTTCTGTGGGCAAGGACGCTAGCAGTAACAGCCATTTTGCTCAGTCTGAGGGCTGCGCTTTTGCAGATGACGGTAGTGCTTGCACAGCCCAGACTTGGGGTGTAGGTTCCCAGACTTGGTACAGCTAACATGCTCAAAGAAGCGAATCCAAGCATGAGGCTTTGGCAGGATGCACATGGAAGCAAGTGTGGTGGCCACAGCAGCCAACTCTCTTGACTTCTCAACTAACCCTCAGCAAAAGCTTGAGTATCTGGACCCTGGCAGCAGAAAGGGGCGGCCACGACGAGCCGGTCGTGTGTTCCGAAACTGCCCTTGCCAGGAGGCTGGGCTACGATCACCTGGCAACGACCACACGCTATGGAGACACTTGCTGCGCCTCCTGTGGGTCCATTGACACTGCCAGGCTCGTTGCTGGAACAGGCCTCTTGCGTTCACGTACTTGTAGCCGCAGACAAGCCCAAGGCATCAAAAACATGAAAATGCCTTCCTAGCTCGTTGATGTTCAAGGTCCGTGGTGTCAGGAAGGGCTTAGCAGTTTTCGAAGCAGGTTTTTTTACTGTAGATGTTCGGGCACGCCTCGAACAGTTGATGGATGTACGATGCGAGACCCTGCCACCCTTCCACTTGCCAAGAAAGGAGCTTTGATGGTGAGTAGGGGAGAAATAGGCCAATGCTTGTCAATTATTTTGGTAGCTTCGGCTTTTCTTTGCGTTGCTTGCGCTCATGTTGGATGTGGTTCTTCCTGTTTCGGTGCTGTGTTGCGATTCTGCGTGGGCATTTGAGATGCTCTGATCAAGGTGCCAAGTAAAGATTGCCAATGCTTTGGGGTCAGGTTGCCCAACTCTCATGAAAGCCGCATGCAGATGGGGCAGGGGGTGGGGCTGCAGAGGGAGCTCTTTGACAGACAAGGGAATCAGCGTGCCACATAATCCATATAATCTGGAATTCTAGAACGGCACCTGGCCGCTGAATCCCACATGCCGATCCGCTTTTACCTTTCCTGAGCAGACGGCGTCAATGTCATTGAACCTGTCCTGAGCGAAATCCTTGAGCAACCTGCTCCAGGCTTCTATGCCGTGGCATCCGCCGAGGCCATGCAGGCTTATGGCATCGGCACCCTGCCTGTGAAAGACTGCCGCTGCTGGCAGCAAATATGCGACAATCATATGTGTTTAGTCGACAAGGTGACGGCCACTACTGCACTCGAGATGCCTCCGGCCCATCAGGACTTCTGTTCTGTGCTTGATTGTAAGATGGCATGCGCATGCACCTTCGCGAACAAGTATCGAAGGTGCATGTTCAGCTGCTGGTGACATTGTTGTTTTTGCACTTGTGGCCTGTGAGGCATGGGCTGCCTGTCCTGCGCAAGGGGCAAGTTCCTTTGGTATCATCCCTTCGACTATCCCTTGTGGGCAGAGAAGGGGTCTTCAATCTTCCGGAAGGCGACGAGGGTCATCTGCCGCTGAGATAGAGGGACTGCCGTGGCTTCTTCTGTACCCATCAGAGGAGCTCAAGGTCGTTGTGGCCGACACATGCCCACACAAGGGCAACGAAGCATGGTGCCCTGGCCGCCAGGGATCTTCGAAGCTTGGATCTGCAATGCGAAGCCGACAGATTCCGAGGTTGCATGGTCTCATCTGCGTGCTCTGATAGCCGGGATGGGCAAAGGAAGCTGACATGGAAGTGAGATCAGAATCAGAATCAGGAACCAGGAACCAGATCAGGCCACACAGAACTGCATGATTCTGCTTGTGCCCACTACAGCTCAGGAACAAGTTCGGTGTGAAGCACCACTTTGACTTCGCCAGTCCGCCACCTGACTTCAACTGATCAGGGAAACTCTAGCATCTTGCAGAAATGAGTTCAAAGCAAGGCTGGGCTTCAGCAGTATGAACAGCTGGAGGGTCGGAGGGTAGCAGGGTAAAGCACGAAGCAACAGCTTCCCCGCACGCGCATCATGCAGGGCAGTCGCAGAAGGAGAAGGGAAGGCGGTGGAAATCGAAAGAGAACCTCCTGCCTAAGCACCATCATTGATCGCACGTAAGCGTTTGCGCCTCCGAACTTCCAACATCCCCAAACCACGCTCAGCCATTGATCAGGTGCGGTTTTGTTGTGATTGGATGTTTTCGGTCTCAGGCCAAATCACTCAGACACAGCTTCTGTAGGGCAGCCTCCATTGTTGACGATTTTTTGGCTGATTTACAGCGGATGGGGCGGCAATCAAGTCGAGAATGAGGAGGACAGGATGGGAGAAGTGAGTCAGGCGCGGCATGGCCACATGGCAGGTCTGCTGATTTCTGGACCAAGGCCTGGCAAGTACGACAACTACTACTTCGCCTGGAAGAAGATGGAGTGCCCGAATTACATCAAAAGGCGATATGCGCGGCTGAGCAGGTGCTGAAATCCGGCCGCACAAGCAGGCCAACCACCCTAATTTGCGTTACATGCGGCTTCAGTGCTCTGACCATTGCAGATAAGTAGACTACAGTGTAGCCAGCGTTCAAGCTAGCATCCCTTCGCCATCTATGAGCACCGGAAACGCGCTAGTTTTGACAGTTTTCCCGCACTGCTATACTCTCTGCACGAGAAAGGCAGTGTCCAATACCTGCTTTTGGGCATGCGCTGTGTTCACTCGCTATATAGCTACGACGGTGAACTCACTCGTCGCCAAAAATTAAGAATTATGGACTCTTGCACAGGGTCCCGGCAGTTGCCGATTGCAATAGGCATGTGTGAACTTCTTTGAGCACACACTCTGTATCTTGACAAGACACAAGCAAAACTTGCATGGTGCCTCGGATGCGCAGATTTGAAAAACGAGAGCGTTACAGCCACTGAGTTAGCAGGAGGCTTCCAGCATAGCCGGTAGGCCAGTGAGCTCTGAAGAAGGATGGGAGGCGACCTAGCCTGTTGTCTTTCGGATGGGAGGCCCCGTAGCCTGTTGTCTTTGGATCAAAAGATTGGTTCATTTCCTTGGTGCACATGCCGTTGCCAGAACGGTCAAACAATGTTTCATGCATTGGCCTGCAGTGACCTCATGGGACTTGAGAAAAAAAGCCACCAACCGGCCCTACAGCCAGAAGTAGACCTATAAGGAAAAAGTGCAAAAGCAGGCTTAGCAAGCTTCGCAAGCTTCGTATTCCCCGCTTCCGGCTGCAAAGCGGCCGTAGTTGAACATCGTAGACTCAGTAGACATCAGAACCAGCTAAATCATTTTGCAAAGTCATCTAATATCAATTCAACACTCAGAAGCTACAGATTCAAAACGCTTGGTCGTGGCAGTTGGTGAAGACATGTTGGTCCGCCTTGCATGGGGAAGGCCATGCAGGGCTCGATGCTATGTCAATGCCAAGGTCAGCGGGGTTGCCTTGCACCGTTTGACATGAAATGTGTGTCCAAGAAATTTTTGCGCAGATGACGCAGCGGCGCCGCGACTTCGAGGAGAAGGCCTGGGGTCTGGGTAGCTTTGCTTATGCAAGCATGCACGTTCTGCGAGCACGTTACGTATGCGAGCACCTGAGGCCTATCCGCGGGCATCTACTCTCGAGCCAAATCGATTGCCCAGGAGGGGCCGCCGCGGTGGCTGGATGCAAAGTCCACAGAGGCGCAACTAATCCAAATTCCACCGCTCCTGTGAAAGCTTTAGGTTAAGGTCCTCCATACTTTGCAACAGCTCAGTCCTTGCAAACCTTGTGTGATGTAGGTCCGACATAGGCGTGTCTCGCTAGTAGTTACCTCAGGGGAGTCGCCAAACTGGACGGCACCAACTCTGCACAGCGTGCGTGGTGGGATGAGCGCGAGGCCTCCATCGATGACAGCTTCGTGGCAAAGCTCCAGGAAGCCCCGAAGGGTGACTTGCAGGAACTCTTCGATCAGCACCTTTCAGAAATAGATGCGCTGAAAGTGTCCATGCCCCGAGCCGATGACTTCCGGCTGCCCCACATCAAGCAGCTCGTGAAGACCCCGAAATCCAACCCTGTGCACGAGGCCACGGTCGCGTCCATGCCGCTGCAGGCACCGGAGGAGACAGCGGTGCCGAGCTTTGTGCCCGAGTCGCTGGATCGACGCCAGAGGCGACGGCGCGGTCGCTTCATGGGCAGCCCAAACCCCTCCGAGCCGTCCAAGTCTGTGTCTGGTCCGCCGCTGCGAGGTGCCTGGCCCGATGAGCTGGACTCGGAAGACTCTGAAGACTCCGATGAGGAGGCTACGCATTCTAAACCTCCTTCGCCTCTCTCACGCGAAGGCCGCGGGGGGCGCCGGTCAGCAAGAAAGGCGCGCGAGCCTGAAGTCATGGCCTCGAAGTCTCTGGAGGACTTGGAAGACTTCTCGGAGCCACCGGAACCCATGGAGCCGGTGCGTACGTGCGAGCTGGGAGAAACTTTGTGGAGCAACTTGGGAGCTTCCTGGGTCGAGTACAACCAGTGCATTGTTCCCAGCGTTTTTCCCCAAGAGGATGCAATGGCGACAGGTGCCACATTGGAGGCTTATCGCCACACGCGGACCTCAGCTTCCCTTTTCGATGTCTCCTTCAAAGTCTGCTTCCGCATTACAGGAGCAGATCGAGAGTTCGTTGCAGACCAATTTCTCACTTGCAGTCTCACGGCAATGCGAGCTGGCGACGTGCAATACGCATGTATCCTGGATAGCAAAGGTCTAGTCTTGGATGATGCCTTCGTATACCTTGATGATGCCGTGAACATTTTGGCTTCTGGCTGGCATGCAAAGCAGCTGCTGGAGTATCTTGGCCAGCCACTCGCCTGCAAGCATTCCCAAAATTTAAGGAAAGTTGGGTACATGTATAAGTCTTCAGCTGAGCCCGCACCACCGGAGGTACATACTCTACGTGCGACGGTCTGGTGCAGATGTTTCTTTCGCGTCCAGTGGCAGCTCGATCCTCGCACTACAGGGCCCAAAATCTTGCGAGGACCGAGTGCTTAAAGAATACGCCATCAAGACTAGTCCAAATCCAAAATAAAGCCTGAGAAAGGCGCTTGAGATGTCTTGAGGCCCTTGTGCTGGCACTCACCCGGTGTGAAATGGAGCTCTCAGCGCTTGGCGAGGAGGCCATGCCCCTGAAAGAAAGCTCCAAACGGAAAGTTGCGTAAGCTGCGTATTCAATCAAGTCCTTGCACAGGTCGCTTTGGCGCCAGAGGTTTTGGAGGACATGCCGTACATGAGCGCCCTGGCGCTCAGACCGCCGCTCTCGGCTCCCCGACAAGTTTCCGGCACTTCCGGGCACGTGGCTCGCGTGGCTCTACTGCGAGTGGGCAGCACAGGTGAGGATGGCTTCGAGCTTGTGGGGCCTTCTTCACTGCTCGGGAGCGTGGCCAGGGCATTGTTGGCGGAGCCCTTGGTCAGGCCTGCAGGCGTATACTGCCTGGACATCCTTCGTATGGAGGCCGCGGCAAGCCTTAGCCCAGGGTCGGGCTAAACACGTTTAAAGTTTAAACCGTTTAAACATAAACACGTTTAAACATGTTCGGGAGATCCCTTGTTTAAACACGTTTTGTTTAAACATGTTTGGAAGATCATTGTTTAAACACGTCTTTGTTTAAACAAGTCCGGCCCATGTTTAAACATGTTTAAACATTTTCTGGAGACGGGTTTAGTTTAAACATGACTAAACATGTGTTTTTCAATGTTGAAACATTGGGGCGCCACTTGTTGAACGTTGCTTCCACGTTCAAAGGCATGGAACCCATTGAAAGGCGCCATTATTTTGGTCCCTGGAGAGGACCTTGTTTGAACCTGTTTAAGCGTTCCTTTTGACTCTTGCTGGGAAGGGTGGCCCGTTTGGGAGGCTCTAGAGAGGCCTATTGGGAGGCCCGGAAGGGAAATGTTTAACCACATTAGTTTAAACATGTTTAATTAAACGTGTTTAAGCGTTCCTTTTGACTCTTGCTGGGAGGAGGGCCATGTGGCAGGCTTTAGAGAGGCCTATTGGGAGGCCTGGAAGGGAAATGTTTAAACACATGAGTTTAAACATGTTTAAACGTGTTTAAACGTTCCCTTTGACCCTTGCTGGGAGGGGAGCCATGTGGGAGGCCCTAGAGAGGCCTATTGGGAGGCCTGGAAGGGAAATGTTTACACAC
>CAJNIZ010003195.1:6777-24213 GCA_905231905.1 Symbiodinium pilosum | reverse complement strand
GCTGGTGCTGGTGCTGGTGCTGCGGGGAGGAGGTGGAGGACCACAAGCAAGAATCACCCTAGTTCCTTCTTTCTTTTGTCCGTTCTTTCCTTTTTTTCTTGCAGTCTTGTTTTTGGACTCATCTTTGCATCCTTTCTTGCTTCCTGCTTTTTTTGCCAGCGCTGCAGCTGTTGGAGGATGCCAATACTGTAATTGGTATGATGAGCCGAGTTGTTGACATTGACATCTGGCCATTGTCTTAGTACTGTCGCTATCTAGTTCTTGTTTCCACGTCTCTCCCTCATGCCACTATTCGGGGTTGTCCAGTGAGGAGGAGGTGGCAGACATGATGTCAAGCAAGCATGACTTGGTCCGAACAAGACGTCCCAATGACTCACACGGGCAGGGCCTGCTTCCTTGTTCTGCTGAAGTCTTCTCGCCAATGAACGCCGCGTTTCCGCGTTTTCGCTCATGTTTTCCTCAATCTGACTAACCTCGGTGAGAGCGCTGCGGCGTGCAGTGCAAATTCACTCGCCTGCTAATCCAACACTTTCGAAGCTCAGAAACCAAATCCCTCCATTCCTCCAAGGTCTGAGGCTCTGCAGACAGTCGAGGTCGAGAAGACGTGCTCGCCTGAAAACCAAACTAACTCCAGTGTGATTCCCGCTGATTGAAGAGAATACCTGCTACCTTTCCCTGTGCCCGGTAGCCGGCATCCGCGATCTTCAATTACTGGCGCAGGTTTCTGGAAAGAACTCACGCGCCCTAGCATTCTTACTGTTTTTTTTCCAAGCTGCCTGCCCCTGATCCTCAGCTGCAAGTGCCGACAGACACGGACAACTAGGAGAAGTGGTGGGATGCTATTGGATTTCTTACTGGTGCTTAGGGGGAACGGAGGAAGGTGAACATACGGACCAATATACGGATTTTAGTAGGAGTTGCTATAGAGAGGCACAACCGCCATCACCATCAGTAAGATTTGAGAGGCAAAAACGCAATGCCACGTCCCTGATTTCGCAGCGCATGTGTAACATCCGAACTGTGAAGTCATGTGCAACCACGCAGCTCCTGCATGACCCTGTATGGATCGCTGATACAATCCCCAAAGAGGAGCATCCAGTCCAGATGCATCTGTCTTTCCCTTGTATTCTCCATACACCCTTCAGGCCTAAGCGCACACCCTAAACCCTATGTACTTCAGCATGCGGCGTCCCAGCAGGAGATCACCTCCTTGGCATGATCGAGCTCCACCCGCCACTGTACCAGGGCCTTAGCCGAGCGACTACCTACTTTCTTGGGTTAAGGGTCCAGGGCTTGGAACCATACGTCTATTACAATTATTATCAGTTATTGTTAGTAAATATGCTCTTTCACTTTTTTGGCAAGAGACCCCTCAATTTGTGATTGTTCGTTCTAATCATTCTAATCTTTTTTCTTTTCACTGCCGTTGATTCCTTGTCCTTTGTTTCCTTGAGTGGGCTGTGCTGGAGACTTCCACGTACATGACCCTCAGCGCTCCTCATCTCTGTTCCCCTGATGAAGATCGTCTGTACTCATCTACATCCTCAAGCACGCTTTTGTAAAAGCTGCTTTGCTACCATGTGCCACGAATGAGGAACTTGAAGCGGGTCCTATCTCTCTGGCGTTTGCTACACATGATGAAGTGAGGGTATAGACCTTCATGGGGCCTGCCATTGCACACCCATTGCTGTGTGTGTAAGGGCTTTTTTACTTGGGGGCTGCTCTATCACTTTAGCCTCCACTTCCAGGCCCTGGCACGTAGATACGTGGATGATAAGTCACTGGCCTGACCCCAGACCGTCTATGGGGGGTTGCGAGTTCTGGTGGTATCTTATAATTGAGGAAGATACGAATTTGTGGTGTATATTGGGGTCACCTAATTTTGGAAACCCCCTTCATGTGCCCTTGAGGTTGAAAAGTTGCAGAACCCGGCCTTCTCTACGTCCAGCAGAGATCGCTGGAGGGAGGACCGACTCTCCTTGGTTCTGTATCGTAGACTTAGGTTTTCGAGTTTGGGGTTTAGAGTTTGATGAGGCTGGCTGTCCTTCTGCTGAATTCTGAAAAATTGCATAATTTTGCTGTAATTTTCAATCGTCTTGACAGACATCGCGGTTTTCCGTGTGGGGTGGAAAGATCCGTGCCAGCTGGAGCTGAAGGGTCAAGGGCTTCAGAGTATGGTGGTTGTTCAGAAGCATGCCCAACCTTCCCTGCTGGATTCCAGCAACAAGGAATGGGAAATCCTGACAGGCGAAGGGCTCTAAACAACTTGCACCAAAGATGAGGAAAACTCTAGACTGAGGGCCATGGGAATCACAAGAAGAACGCGCGGTGCGGCAGCCTCGGGCTAGATGTAAAGGGATATTGGGGGTTATTTAGGGGGTAATGGATTATATAGGGGTTTAGGTTTTAGGGGTGGGCTTTGCGCAGAATGCCTTGTGATGCGGAAGCCGTTGCGTAGAAATCCTGACCTTTGTCATTCACAGTCAAATAAGCTGCTGACCCTCGTCTGGGACAATGGTCTCACCGCGGGTCTTGCTGCGTAGCAATGCTGGCAGACATGCGTTTTTAGGGCATTCAGCATGATTGGTAAAACTGACGAAGCTTTCCGCAGTCCGTCCTGAAGTGACTTCTTTTGCAGTTATACAGGCATTTCGATAATGCTGGCTGCCGACAGCAAAGCGTAAATGACCTTAGAAGCGGCCTTCTGAGAACAGATTGAAAATCCAGGGCTCCAGATTCTTGATGATCTCCAACTTCCAGTTCTCACTGGCCTCCTTCAACTCCGTCTCCCCTCCAGTTTCTGCCTGCCAGACTCAAACTCTCAGCGCATAATAATATAAATGTTACCTTCCGCGCTCTCTGTGCTAGAGCGCATGGGTCAGGAATTCAGCCGTTGAAAGTTGCAATAAACGTTTGCTCGCATGAAAAAGGGGTAATGAGTAAGGACTCAACGAAGGCCATGCCTGGCTGCAGGGCCCATGACTCTCCTAGTATCATTATTATTACTATTACTACAGTATCATTCTTACTACTATGTTCATCATTATTGTTATTTTAATAGTGTTCTGTGGCAGCTGGCTGAGAATGAATACCAGGCCAAACCGAAAGCCCACATGGCACCTCCACATCCTGGAGCTGCTGCGAAGCCGCCCGCTGCACTAGCTTAGCTTTCAGGAGTGCCGCCTGACAAGATAAGGGGTTAAAGGATTCTATAGGGTTAATATAGGGTTATACAGAGATCTTACTGGTGCATCAGGGAGAGTGGGGAAGTGGATCCCTATAATCCCTTTCCAACCCTCATATATACTCCTATCAGTCCTATGTTCACCCCCCCACTGCCCCTTAAGCACCAGTAGGACTATCAAGCTGGCCAAGAGATCTCACTGGCATCTGCGGAACCTAGACTTACTGGGGGCTATTAGGGAACAAATGTTCGATAGGAATTCTAAAGGGACTATGCTCCCTTAGTCCCTACAATCGCATGCTGCATTTTATCACGGTTTCAACGAGGGATCTAAAAGGCAAATCTCAAATATGCGGCAATTCCCTAATTACTGCCTGCGAGTTCTGTTCTTCAGTTCCCCTAGGAATTCCTGTCAAAGGCAAGAAGATTGGACCTCTTGGCGAAGGTCAGAAATGGCGTGCTCATATTGTCCTGGGCTGCTGCAATCTGCACCGAAAAATGGTTTGAATGAATAGGCTTGCGTGCAATAGTTCAAAAGCCATTGCGATCAGGTCTCTGACGTGGTCATCTGGCTGAATCAGATTCTGCGAGGTACTGACGCGAATGTTCTTGGCCCGATTTGCATACTTCAGGGTATTCAGCGTATCCTCGTAGCAGAGGTGGCTCGGCGAGATGTTGGCAATCATCATCGTCCGACAGTTCCCACCTAAAGAATCCTTCAGCAGCCTTGTCAGCTTCGAGTCTCGGAAAGGGACGAAGCCGGAGCCCGATGCCAAAGCATTGATGCAGTTGCCCAGTGCCAGCAGGGACCGATTGATGTTGGCTCCCTCCAGCAGCCGCAGGCCACTATTGTGCGTTTGGGAAGCCCGTTCTGAACCCGCCAAGTCAATCATGGACAGTTTTCCAACTGTCCCAACTTCTGGATTCTTGGGGTCTCGGCGCTCCACGCGAACCTGGAAGACCGCATGCGACCGTGAGGAGGTGACGTTCATGGCCTCAGATGTGCTGTAGGCTTTTACCACTTGCCGAGCACAATGAGGACTTCTGGATCAGGACAATGATTCATAGGGTTTTCTATCAAGGCCGGCAAGCCAACGAGTATGCAGAAACATGGCCCGGCAGGCTTTTTGTGAGCTCGAGCTTAGGTCAGTGGGAAAAGGGCCCGACTAGCTCCTTTCTGTGACTAAGAGGTTCTGCATGTCAACATATCCTGCACCTTCGCTTGCCCCCCCTGGCCTATGGCATGATGGATGATTTTGCAGGAGCGGAAACAGATTGTAGTTTCCCTGAATAGGGAACATAGATCGCAAACAGTATAACCCTTTCATATAAACAGGAGCCCCAAAAAGGACACCTAATTTTTGGAAACTCCAAAATCATCTTGGGTCTGAGGCTTCAGCTGTCGGCTCTGTTGTTCTTCGCAGGTTTCCCTGCTGCAAGAGCTCCATCACCTGTTGGACGGACTGCGCCTGCCAGGACACGGCGACCCCAACGGATCATAAATCTTTGGGAAGCAAATCTTTGGGAAGCAAATCTTTGACTGCCAGAGAACCTTACCAGAATTGACCATGGGCCGGGAAATTCTCGAGGCTACCCGGAGATCTTACAAGAGTGAGACCACGTGGAAACAAATCCTCAATGTGCACGGAACAGCAATGATGCAAAATGCATAATGACTCTGTTTCATAGCCCCAGAACTCCTTTTTGTTTCCCCAAAGATGGAAGAGTATGAGAGTTCTTGCCTTTCAGAACTGGGTGACCAGCCCTCTTTTGTCAGATCTCTGGATGGATCATCTAGGCTTCAGGCTGCTATCATGCTATAAGTACCAGATTTGCTGAGCAGTGTTGGCATCACCTTCAAATGAATAGGCTCATGCAGCCCAAGCTTGAACCGTACTTCTGCCAAAGACTGGGTTGCTGTTAAGGACCCTAAATTAAGTTACCATGACGGGTGTATATATCTATATACGGTACTTAACATGTTTTCCTCAATGTAGTAACTTAAACTAAGCTCCTTAACAGCAACCCAGAAGATTGCCAAACGATGAACATGATCGTCAGAATCCAGGCCGCCTTGACGGATGACAAAACATGTGTATTGGGAATCCCCGCTGAGAAAAACTGATCACCACAATCCAGGTCATTCGGCCAAACGAGAAAAACATGTCAATTTCAATGAACTACAGGAAAGCTGGCTGTTTGCCTCCCTTAAGGCAGTCCCATAAGTCGGAATTCATCTCCAATCCTGGATGATCCTGGATGTCTTAGCATGGGGTTCGCGGACACGGCCATGACACGCATGATTCCGGGATCCCGGAAAACCCGGAGAAATCCAGACGAAGAACACCTAGAACCCACAAACCTCCCTTTATAGCATGACGCCTTAGATTTTGCAGCTGCAGCCAGGCGCACAGGACTAGGATCTCCTCTTTCTTTAAGATTCGTTATGCAAAACATCTCAGAGCCATGAACGGCAGAAGCCGTATTCGCCTGGATCTCAGTCACGCCAGAAAGAGAAGGTCCTGGCTGGCACGTCTGGAAGCAATCAGTCTAATATAGCATAATTGAGGAATATACCTCAAATCATATTAAGGGTCCTAGTCCTAATGTTATTTTGAGGAATATTCCGTAATTAAGCTATGTTGGGCTCTCTGGGTCCCTCAAAAAATACATAAACCACGCACACTTGGACGACTTTTTCAGAAATGGCCTGTTCCAAATTTCATCTCTGCATCTGACCCTAAATCCTAAACCCAACATAACCCAATATGACCCTATATAACCCATAGTCCATTCAAAGGGCCAAGGGGGAAACTTGAGGCTCCTAAGCCCGGAGCCCTGCCAGCCATCCGAAAAACACGGAAACTGTTTGGTTGGGCCTATAATCCTCCTTAAGACATTAGGCTTATATATTGGGATTGTATAGGGATAGTGGAAAAGAAAATGGACACTACTATTTAGGGTTTAGGGTGTATAGTCCCCGTTAGGTAGATCGAATATGGCTTCGGGTACATTATCATAAGATCCTCATAGCCATATATCCCGTGTTCTATCTATTCAAAAGTGACTTTTGGCCCAGACTTGGTATGGACCTTTGTGCAGAGTCTCTGAAACAAAGACACCAAAGACTACTTGTGCCCTTAGCCCCGAGTCACAACTGACCCTTTGATCTATAGGGGTTATATTGGTTATATTGGGATAGTGGAAAAGAAAATGGAAACTACCATATTATGATAGGGTAGGTTAGAGGTATACTATTCTGGCCAAAGCCCCCGAACACTGACCTTAAACACAGGCGGACCTGTGATGGGATCTTCTCGCAAGTCCAGCATTCCATCGCGACCATCACGGGCACCCAGATCGCGAAGCACTTCATTGTAAACCTCCACGAAGCAGCCTGCAGGGCTAAGACACAGAGTTACCCGGTGTCTCCCTTCTGGGACTTGCTTTTAAGGTCAAGGACTTCGGTCCGTGTGTAGCACGGGCTTTGACTGTTGTGCAACAAGCCTTATGAGGCTTGGGATGCTGAAGGAAGCAAAGCCAAAGAGGAGGCGGCAAGATGAGAGAAGCATGTTATAATGACATGACATTACAGCAGCACGGACGAAGAGTATCCGACTGACTTCCGCAACTGCCACCCAGCCGGTTTGAGCAGCTCCGGTCACCATGTGACCATGTTTGCTGTGTGTCGTGTAGTTCAAGTTTGGTATTGCCCAGGTCATGGCCGTGGCTTCGCACCCCTTTTTAACCCGAGTGAACTGCAAAAGCACTTTGAGGCTGTCTGGGTTAACTATGGCTAACAGGATCTGAGCGTTGAGGGTGACTGGTGACTCATACTTAGCGTGGACCTCATAGCAAGACTCCAGGACATAAAAAGCTGTGAGCATGACCTTGCATAATAGGGCCCACATGCTCCGAGGGGAGGGGCTGCTTATTCTTAAGTGAACATTGCAAGTCTTGTCTACAATTCGAGGCTAAGTGCAATGTCGTTGTTACTGCCGCTGTTGCTTTCTCTGCGACTTGGGTGAGACTGTGAGACCTGGCAATCTTTGGACACCCGCATTTACTGTCCATTCCTCTGGTGGCTGGAAGTCGAATTTGTCATCTCGTTTCATGTCGTTGTGTTGCAACTTCAAAGCTACTCAAGCACACAGCAGTGGAAATTGACAGTGTATCATGCTCCTCCCTCATCATTCTCGAAAGGCAAGGACATGGAAAGTCAAAACGTGCATCCGTGCAGACAAGCGGCAGGCAACCGAAACTCCCTGGTCCTGCTCAGGCCGGATTCTCCAGCCACACAACACGAATTCTGGGTAGACATGGTATCCCAAGCCCCAGAAAATCAACAAATCTACATGAGCAGAATGCCCTAACCCTGGACCCTGGTCCTGTGTGGTTCTGGCAAAAAGGCCCTCAACTGTCCGGAACATGACGCCTGGTTCGCTTGGAGTGCCAATCCTCAGCTTGTGCACGCTAAAATGGATCAAGCCACTCCCGGTCTTGCTACGATGTCAGGGATTTAGGCCCATCCTTCCTTAGGGTTTAGGGTTTAGGGGTTTAGGGCCTCTAACATCAGCGCTCCCAATGTGGATCTATCAATTGGCGGGTCTTCTTGTTGTCAAACCCATGCTTGAATACTCCTTAAACATCGAGTTCTATTGATGCCCAGGGTTGCCTTGTGGGATTTGCCTTCAGGACGTCACTGTATGGAAGCTACATCTCATCGATACTTGTCTAGATCACGGGCACCTTTTATGCGGAACAATGAAGACATCTAAAGAACACCACCCTACATAGTGCAAGCCACATTAAGGGGGACTAGGAAGCATTTGAACCCAAGCATTTAAATATTGAGGTAGGGGTTCCTGACACATGTTTGGAGACGGCAGGGTTAGGCTTCCCCTGTGTGTGCACACGACTTGGAATGCTGTCCGTTGCCACGATTCTGTGGAGACTCTGCTAGGTCAGTATCTTTTAGGAGGACCCCCCACCCTGTAATAGTGGTATAATAGGAATATAAGAGGACCCGAATATTGTTACTACTATCCCTTGGCCCTTATAGTCACTATTATAGGGTGGGGGGTGATCCTAAAGTATCTTCTTAGTTGCTCCATGGAACCCATCTTCTTGCTCAGACAACGAAGACCTCTGGGGTAGGTTTGATTATGATTGAAACATCATCCGTGTCCCTTCCTGTCGTTAACAGGTTTTATGATACCCTACTCCTTGTATTTTCACATTCCACTATCAATAATAACCCTAAACCCTAAACCCTAAACCTACCAGTACTAGTTATTACAAGCGCTTGACACCAGCAATTCAGCCCAAGATGCATCGTGAACGTTTTGCCAGCACCCGTTGAGCCGTATGCAAAAACGCTGCAGTTGAGGCCTTGAAAGCCCAGGAGTTGGTGCTACTTACCTATAGTCCCCCTTAAGTAGATAGAATAATGGGCTATATGGGAATCTTATTATAATGTACCCAAAGCCATATTCTATCTACTTAAGGGGGACTATACCCAGAAGCTGTCCTGGCTTTGGTGTCTGTTCAATGCGGATCGGCGATATGACAAAACCTTACCATTTGCTTCGTCGAGAGACCGGCGAGAACGCTATCTGCAGGGGTCAGCGACATGCACCAAACATGTGGACCACATTTGCCAGGAAACAACAACTTGTGAAATGCTCGGATGTCTTGCTAAGCACTGAAAGCCAGTCGTGCAAGCGCACCTATCAGTGGCTCAGCAGTAGCGGCGAAGAGGACACCATTATCCGTGTCTGCGCCGAAGGCCTGGTCGAATGCGAAGCGCTTCTCCTGCAAAGGGACCAGTGAGGAATCTGAGGTGCTGCTAGTCGATTCGCCCTCATGCAAGCCAGAACTTTGCCAAAACTAGGCATTCCAAATGTCCCTCCTTGGACTTGTCCTGCCTGAGGTAATCGTTCGACGCCTTAACTACTGCATGGCCGAAGTTTGGGCTATCGTCCTTCTTGGAACTTGCGGTAGTCTTAGTTCAGTCGCTTTTCTGGCGTGTTGACGGGAACAAATGAGGCTATCCTTAAGCAGGTCCAGGCAGGATTCCCTCATCTACAGTTTAGATCTCTCCAGTCCAGAACCCAAAGCCAGGAGCCCCCAATGCCTAACAAGGCTCAGCAGCTCAAAATTGACCGGTTCAGTAGCTAACATGACCTGAGCCAAAAAAACAATACAATAACCCTATCATACTATAGTCGTTTCCATTTTCTTTTCCATTATCCCAATATTACCCCATATATAATGAGCCCAGTCACAGCCCCCGGGTCCAACAGGATGACCAGGCGGCGGTCCATGACCTAAGCCATGAAAATGTGCGTGGAGCCCATTCATGACAACGTGCGAGTCACATGTAAAACCTAATGGGCCCCTGGAACCTTACGAATACTAGTAATGATAGGTATAATAGTAGTAATAATAGTCACAGTAAAAAAATGATAGTAACCAGCGCTGCCTTCTTCAAGCATAAAGAGCGTCGCTCGAAGATTGCACTTCAGGCCCAGACTCTGCAGATGTCAAAGACCTCATGGCTGCGCTCCGAATCGGATAACCTTGCGAGGAGTTGGGCTAAGCACCAGAAGCTGCAATCCTCCTTATCTAGCTGAGTTGGCAGTAAATTGGAGATGCCTCAAAAAATCTGAACCAACTATATATATATATATATTATTCCAAAAGACTCTGACCAGAGTAACCCGCCAGTGGAATTCTGATCGTAGCTCCGCAAATTGTGCAGCTGGAATGAGAAGACTAAGCTCAGCAACAGACTCTTCATGCTCAAAGCTGTCTAAAAGGGTGGGGCGGCAGGGGGGCGGGGGGTGGGTGGGGTGAGGTGGCATCTTTGGGCTGCGTTGCTACCCTTCATGTGCCCAGGTTTGTATTCAAAAGTCCTCTAGCAGAGCAACGTAATGGCCCTCATGAAGCTGAACTTGAAAACGGGACTACCCACATTATCCCACAAAGGCTCGAAGGAAAAAAAGGAATATCTTCTACAGGTATTATATAGGGAGATTCGCTTATTCCCTTCTAAGAACCAATAAGAGAACCAAAGGCCAGAAACGGTCGGCAGCGGACGGCAACGCCTGAGCTAGATGCAGCTCCAGCAGCAAGAATGTGTGGCAATTAAGACCAGAATCCCCCTTAACATGCATAGAATATGGGGTATATGGTGCATGGGGATGGAATAGAATACACCTAGAGTACGGGGTATATGATATGTGGGGGTCTTATTGCTATGCAAGACATAGACCCCTTCCTTTCCTGCTAGACCAACAGTTAAAGGATGCCACCGTGTGAAACTTCCCTTTCGCAGTGCTATGAAGACCCACTCAGTTGCTGGGGGCTACTCTTTATCACTGTGGAGCCCCCCGCTTAAAAAAAAAAATGCGGCGACAGTCTGGTCCTCCCAGTCGCTTACCATGAAAAACATGACAGAACCTGTGTACCATAGCTAAACCAACTCAGCAACTTAGACAAACGCTGAGCCTTCTGCCTTGAAGCTTTGGGTTCACTTGAATCTATCTTTCAGCAAACGGCAGGTTCTGGAACATGTCGGCAAGCATGCCACTGAGGCTGGTAGATAACCAAGGTTACTCCGCGTTTAAGGAAGCTTTCAAGAAAGAGAGACCACCTGACCTCTTTGGGCTAGGCACGCAAGTGCAGCCAAACCATGTTGCCTCAAATTTTGTGACTCCCCGCTTTATAGCCCCCAATTCACAGCTCCTGTATCACATGGGTAGTTCTCAAAATCAGGGTCCCGCTTTGGTACCGCTAAAGAAGAGGTGCTGTAACATAATCTACAACCACCATGGGCCCATAATTTGGAGAATAACCCACATACTCCAACAACAGCCCTAAACCCTAAACCCTAACTAGTATTTTCCATATCATTCCTACATAAGCCTATATTACCCTATACCTTAGGTGGACCCCCCACCCTGTAATAGTGGTATAATAGGAATATAGGAGGACCCTAATATAGTTACTAGTATCTTTTGTAGTCACTATTAAAGGGTGGGGAGTCCTCCTACCCTATACCCAACAACCCGAACCCCAGGCATCTCATCTTGCCAAGATGCTAATCCTGCTCTCCTCCTCACCGAGGCAAGAGCTAGACATGGAACACCTTAGCACAGATGGGCCATAGTCTAAACTCTTTAAAGGGGGATTATATAGGGGATTAGGGTAGGGGACTCCTATATGGGTTACTAAGAGGGGATACTAGGAGTTTAGACTGTAGCTCAGATGGCAGTTTAGGGTTTAGGGTTAAACAGGGATAACCCCTATAAAGCCACCCAAAAATACTATGATATCCTTTTATCATGGGAACCCCTGACTTTGAGAAATTTCCACATTGGGGGGTTCTGGCAATGTGGTGGCCAAGGTACCCTAGGAGGTCTGGGATCTGAACAGTAAGGAGTAAAGATTGCTTGGGCTTCCCCATTAAATAAGCGCGACTGAAAGATGATTCATGGATCCCCAAACTTTGGTGTTTGGCACATGCCCATGTAAGGTACGAAGCAACTCTCGCCTCCTTCCCACGTTGAATTAAAAAGCACTATACAATCCCATCTTCCCTTTTATGCCCGATTTTGTTTTCCACTTCATTCTCCATTATTGGGGATAATAAGCCCCACATTACAGCCCTTCTCTTGCAGACGGGAATGGCCTCAACAGTTTGTCTTCTACAGTGAGAGGGCCACCACCGCCGCTGGGCCACCACCGCCGCTGCCACACAACCACCAGCACCGACACCAGCGGCACCAGCAGCAGCAGCAGCAGCAGCAGCAGCAGCAGCAGCATCACCAGCAGCAGCCGCAGTGGCTGCCGTACCAGCACCGCTGCCGCCGCTACTCACCGACTTCTTCTGCTTCAACAACATACAAATGATAGCAAACCCAACTACTTCCTGCAGCACTTGACAATTAATCCCAGCTTCCATTTCATTTTTCATCTGATTCTCCAATCTTTGGGATGATATTCAAACCCTAAAGCGGCCCCAGTGGCTGAGCTTACGGAAGTCCAGCTCGCGGGAGCCCCGTCTGAAAGGAAGGGCGCCATCCCGCCGGCATGCAGAAACATGTACCCTTCTGAGGATGGCGACAGTGGTACAGCAGAACTGCTTGCAGTAAGGGCTGTAGGCCTGGTAGCACTACACAGAGGAGTTGTAGGCAACTGTCTTACCTGAAGTAAGAGCACCAGGCAAGTGGGTGCTGGACAATGCACCATGAGAAGTCTCCATGTGACAGCATGACTTGTGTCCTTCCCTCAAAGCCACTCTCTTTCGCAAGCAGCGGGCACGTGATTCCCTGAGCTTTACACGCAACGCCGTCCGTGAGGAGTCAACCAAGAACAGTGATCATCTGGTTGCAGGTATTACACTACGCCAGGAATGTGCTGTCAGATGTATCAGTTTCGATAGCCAGGTTAGACACCAACCGCTAGGCGGAGAATCATGTATCATTTGCATGGGCTGTCAGGTAGGCACCTGAATTTGATGATGGGCATGCCTTGAAATTGTGGCTTCCGTGTTTATTTATCAAGGCAGTGGGATCCCCCGAGCCTAAATCGTAGTTTCCACTCTCTCTGCCATTCTTTCCTATAACCCCAATATATACCCTACTGTAATATAGTAGTTTCCACTCTCTTTTCCATTATCTCTATAAAACCCCAATATATACCCTATCATAATATAGTAGTTTCCATTCTCTTTTTCATAATCCCTATATAACCCCTATAACCCCCTTTGAAGCTCAGCCTGACTTCCATTTATCACGCGGACGACTGCCAAATATTGAGAATCGCTAACATGCGACTTGATGAACGCAGGGCCCCTGATAGCCACAACCACCCCAGGACGCTCAAAGAGAGAACCCAAAGTAAGCCTCAACGCTTGATACCTTAGGTGGACCCCCCACCCAGTAATAGTGACTATAAGGGATACTAGGGATCATATTAGGGTCCTCTTATATTCGTATTATACCACTATTAGAGGGTGGGGGGTCCTCCTAATTGATACCTCCTATCATGCTTAGCAAGTTCATTGTACTTATCAAGCACTTACAGCTGAATCATAGCCGTACTTGTGCTCAGGGCAACCCATATAACTCCAGCTAGGGATTCTAAGCAGGGTCATCCGCCCAGTTATAAGTAGTTCTTAGGTCCGGTCCAATGAGCTATAGTCTGAACTCCTAACATCTCCCTTAATAACCCCTATAATGCTCCCCTATATATGACCCTCCTTAAGGAGTTCAGACGATTTATCAATGCGCTTCAAAGTGGACTCACTACCAGATCCAGCCTGTGCCTTGGGACTCCGCTGTACCTCAAGCGCTTGAAAGCTAGGAGGCCTGATTACCTCAGACTATCTGAGTAGTGTTTTTTTGGTGGTTGAACCTAGTAAGATTATATCCCTTATATAAAATACTATACCTCAAAAGGAGGATATAATCTTACTCTATACTGAGTACCATAGTATCCCCAAATAAAATACAACTCATCTGGCAGTCTTTATACTCAGGATTTATTATAGCATATTAGGGTCTAGATTGGGGGACCACCATTTATGGAAGTCCGTACGTATGTTGAGACTGTATCTAGTTGGGGTCCTCTAGAGCAGGACGATCCGTCATGTAGGCCCCATGACTGGGTGCGCATACTGCAAGCAAAACATTGTAGTTTACCACGGTAGGTATACGCGAGGGGCTGCACGATACCACCTATCATCTGGCAGGCATAGCTAAGAAACAAAAGCATACACGACCTGCTTTGTTTGGTCTAGCCGCCGTTAGTAACCCCATGTCCATGGGATTTCCAACTACCTTTGATACCTTTGACAGCCACGGTCTTGTTGGCAAAGCTAAGATTTGAGCCAGCACCATCTTGGTAACGTTGCCAATGGTGGAGAGGATCCCAGCCAGCCTCGGCGTTGCGAGCATTCACAGAAAGGTATCTGGGGACTTGCCATCAGTGCGGCTCCAGCTCTTTTGCAAATTTGGCTGAGCTTTGGCTGATCTAAGTGATGGGTCTTTACATCTACATATCTAACAGATCTGCTCACTCGCTTTCGCCAGGCCCAGGCTCCTGACAGGGGCCACATGGACTGGGTAGAAGCGCTTTGGAGCATCTGAAGGAGTGGCGCAAAGAAAGCTTAGCAACCTCCCAGGAATAGCAATTCCCCAAAGCTGTCCTCCTCGATAAGTTCCTGAGCGTGAAGCATGCAGGCACGACAGCATGGACAACCTCAATTGCGGGGGAAACAAGCCGCACTCATGTAGGCAAGAGTCATAGTTGACTGGGCAATCGATGCCGACGCAGGCCACCTGCCCAATACCAACTAATCCTATCCCGAGCATGAATCCCCCTCCCCCCCGCACTACATAGAATATTCCATTGTGGCATAAATGCGTAATATTGCGGCCGGGGAGGGCGGGTGGGAGTTTCATGTTACTGGAGAAGATTCAGGGGTGATCAAAGGTCTGTGGTGGTACATTGGGGGAGATGAATCTTCCACATACGCAATGTCATAGATAAAACTGCTGGGTGGCAATGGACAATGTTTGATGTTAAAACTGATGTTTGAACTCACCTTGCTATTTCAAACCTTTTTGGATTCAGTCCATTCTGTGTTTGGAAGCTTTGCTTGTGGACTTTCTGACAGAAGCTGACCTGACTCATGTTTCTGGCTTTTGGTTGCTTGCCTTCTCCTGGCTGGGTTGAATGTAAGTGAATAGGATTCTACAAGCCCGAAACAAAAGAACCCACAGCACGTTCCAGAACAACGTTCAGTGGACCCCCGACCTTGAAAACAAAGTGCTTTGGTAGGCAGCTGCTGATCAGCCGTCGGCTTGTCATGTGGGAGTGAAAAAGGTGCCCTTCTTGTGGTAGGACTCTGCCCGACATGTTTCCACAACTACAGTAATAGCATTTGTCAAAGGCGAAGCAAAGCCAAGCAACCAACATCAAGAATGATCAGGAAGACACTCTGTGCATCGTGCCCAGTGAACAGTCTCATGTGGGCTACGGACAAAGCCACAGGTACAAGGTTGGACACTCTGCAGTGCATCCCATAAAGTTACGCCTCACCAGCAGCAAGCACTACCATGTCTCCTCAACCACGTCAAGCAAAAGGAACCTGTACTTCATAGGCGGCACTTGATGGACAACCTGCAGGCTTCTTGCACATACCCCGAAGCCTTCGTCTTGCCGGAGTTCATTGAGAAATAGTAGGCATGGGTGTCTTTCCTTGAGATGAGCGGCAAAGCTCTTCTAACAGCCCCATTCCGGCGTACCATAATTAGTGGCAATGCAGAGGATCACCTGAGACCGAAATAACCTGCTACTGCTCCACCTGCTTCTTCGACATGATGCTTTGTGACCTTTTCCTGCAGTGACTACAACTACAATGAGAAGCCTTAGCATATGACCTGCCTCTGAAAGACAAGCAAAGCTCTTCTGCAGATATGCGCCAAGGTTAGTGAAGAGATATTAAAATTCTGAAGTGAGAGGCTCCACCAAATGAGGACAAGTTGTTTGGAACACACCCCTGTGGTCAAGACACGTGATCGCGGGAGCCGTCCAGCCTTTTGCTCGCAGCTGCCTGATTTGCGCGGGCATGGTCCAACTGTATCAAACCTTCCCCTTATCATAGAATAAGTTAAGCAAACCTCCCCTCGTAATGAATGTTTCTACCAACATATACTTGGTTGCGAGGGGCTAGGCCAATGCCATGTGAGATCGCTACGATACTTGAGTTTCTCTCCAAGGTAATCCAAGCTACTCCGCGATGTAATTCAATCTTTTGGCCTTGGATGGGAGCGACGGATCCATGCTTGCAATGGGGATCGCATCGGACTCTGCATGGTTTGCCAAACAAACGCTGACCACTTGGTGTGGCTGCGCAGCAAATTGTTCGGGTCTATGCGGAGAAACAAAATATCTGAGCAATTAGTTGGTCAGCTCAGCCCAAACAACAACACTAACTAAAATGATGCTGCAATCATTCATCTAGCTTGTGCATATTCTTCCACCAGCAGTAACAAGACTGACATCGAATGGGCACGGTACGATACAAGGTGTGTTGCTGCTACTTCTACTGCTCTGATCACTTTCCACGCTCGCACTAGGTATTCACCTCCACTTTTGCGTTCTTGTCCGGCCCCCCCGTGACTTCCCTCTAGAGGCCTAAACTATGAACCCTAAACCTTAAACCCTAAACCCTGAATCCCAAACCTTGAACACTTTGGGACTTCCGCCGTGGGTCGTTGGAGCCAAAGTCGGCTTTGAGACCGATGCGCCCACTGGCTCTCACTTGAACCGTCCCATCCTGCAGTGTTTGGGGGTTTAGGGTTTACGGTTTAGGGTGTGTAACAGTGTGCGCGCGGTGTGTGCGCCTTTTCTTTAGAGTTAGGGGGCGCGCCCATTATCGCGCGCTAGCGTGGCTCTATCGTCCCGCCCCGACCCCCCAAACCATTCTCAATTAGGGTTCAGGGTTCCTGCCCCCCAAACCCCCCTAGCACGGGGGGCTTACTTACTTGTCTCTGTATATTTGCGGAGACATGAGCATATGGATTTCGAGGCACCGCTGAATGAAACATCTTGAAAGAAGCGAGAACAGGAGGCCTGCCAAGGCGTGGGTCGCTCGCGGCCTGGCGCCGCTCGCTCCGTGCACGCGGTGTCGATCAAACCAAATTTGTAGCTCCGTGCGGAGCGTGCTGCCGCACGCCGCCGAAATCTACGCTTCCCGGCTTTGCAGGGAGGTCTGGGTAGTTTGCCGCCGCCTGCTGCTGAAGTTACCACTGTGGACCACACAAGCTGTGAGGC
This sequence comes from Symbiodinium pilosum, assembly GCA_905231905.1. Classification (NCBI taxonomy): domain Eukaryota; class Dinophyceae; order Suessiales; family Symbiodiniaceae; genus Symbiodinium; species Symbiodinium pilosum. Next base: position 7,181 of record CAJNIZ010003195.1, on the reverse strand, counting down.
GTGAAACGCGAGCAGCATGCTGCATTTCTGTCCCAGGGAGGCGTGCCGAAGTCAATGAGACCTCTTGGCTTGCAGGGTGGTAGGGGTAATGTGTCACCGCGCACTAACGAAAGCGGCATCTAAACCTGAAAGGTTTAGAGGCTGGAGCCCCTTTGAAGCCGTTGCCTTGAAACCCCGACAAGCCAGGAAGGCCGTCCTGGCAATGCAAGAGATTTGTGAGATGTGGGAGCCCAGGCCCCCTCCCGCCACCGAGGCCCTTGAGGTACTTAGGAAGGCCCTGGGAGGCTCGGGAGGCTTTGGGGGCCCCAAAATGCTGAAAATCCCTTGCAAAACACTGAACCACCTCAATGGTTGAGGGTTTGGGCTAATTTTTTAAGGAGCTTACGCTCCTGGTTGTCAAAGCG